>OX637463.1:32111208-32393863 GCA_951799995.1 Trifolium subterraneum
ACTTGAAGTCCAAGGAAAAATGTTAATTCCCCAACTAAACTCATCTCAAACTCTGACTGCATCTGTTTGATAAAATGCTCCACCATCTGACTTGACATCCCACCAAACACTATGTCATCAACATAAATTTGTGCTATCATTAGTTTACCATGTTCTTCTTTTACAAACAGAGTTTCATCGTGTCCTCCTTTCCTGTATCCATGATTGACTAGAAATTCAGTCAATCTCTCATACCAAGCTCTAGGGGCTTGTTTCAACCCATATAAAGCTTTCTTCAACTTGTAGACATGATCAGGGAGATCTGGATTCACAAAGCCTTTTGGTTGTTCCACGTACACCTCTTCATTTAAATACCCATTGAGAAAAGCACTCTTAACATCCATCTGAAAAAAGTTTAAATTTCAGAATACATGCGACACCAAGTAATAGCTGTATGAATTCTAATCTAGCAACTGGGGCAAAAGTCTCATCAAAGTCTAAACCTTCCACCTGAGTGTATCCCTGTGCCACAAGCCTCACCTTGTTTCTTGTAATAGTTCCATTTTCATCAGATTTATTTTTGTAAACCCATTTAGTACCTATTACATTCATCCCTTTTGGTCTAGGAACTAGATCCCAAACCTCACTTCTTTCAAACTGGTTCAACTCTTCTTGCATGGCAATGATCCAATAATTGTCTGTGAGGGCCTCTTTGACATTCTTTGGTTCTATCTTTGACACAAAGCAAGAGTTAGAGATTATACCTTGATTTCTTCTTGTGGTGATACCTTCATCTGGATTGCCTATGATCAGATCCTTGGGATGATTTTTCTGGACCCTGATAGACGGTCCTTTACTACCTGGAGCAATAATGTCATCAGTGATAGGACTATCAGGCGTTACCTCAAGCTCTTCTATACTTGCAGTTTCTTCAGGCTGGAATTCAAAAGCTTCAGCATCTGGATTATCATCTGTCTTAGGGTCAGATGGCACATCATCTATCACAACATTCATTGATTCCATCATCACTTGAGTTCTGGAGTTATACACTCTGTAAGCTCTGTTGTTAGTAGAGTAGCCCAAGAATATACCTTCATCACTCTTTGGATCCATCTTCCTCCTTTCTTCTCTATCTATCAGAATGTAGCACTTACTTCCAAATACATGAAAGTACTTGATAGTAGGTTTTCTTCCTTTCCACAATTCATATAAGGTGTTCGTTGTTCCAGCTCTTAAAGTGACACAATTAAAAATGTAACATGTTGTATTCATAGCTTCAGCCCAAAAGTGTTGAGGGAGTTTCTTTGAATGTAGCATGACTCGAGCACATTCTTGTATAGTTCTATTCTTTCTTTCAACTACACCATTTTGTTGGGGTGTAATAGGTGAAGAAAATTCATGTCATATTCCTTCAGCAGTGCAAAACTCAGAGAATCTTGAGTTTTCAAATTCTCTACCATGGTCACTCCTTATTCTGACAACGACAATATCTTTTTCTCTTTGAAGTTGTTTACACAAATCCTTGAAGGCACAAAAGGTGTCTGACTTTTCTCTGAGAAAGTTAATCCATGTGAATCTTGAGTAGTCATCAACAAAAGCATATCTTTTGCCACCTAGACTTTCAACCTGCATAGGCCCCATTAAGTCCATATGTAATAATTCAAGCACTTTTGAAGTAGTCAAATGCTGCTGCTTTGGGTGTGACATCTTTGTCTGCTTCCCAATTTGACATTCACCACATATGTTTCCTTCTTCAATTTTCAGTTTAGGTATTCCTTTTATTGCATCTTCAGCTATGACTTTCTTCATACTCCTTAGATTAAGATGACCCAACTTTTGATGCCATAACTTAACTTCATTTTCTCTTGTGATGAGACAAGAGGAGATTTGAGCACTTTCTTCAGAGATCCATAAGTAACAGTTATCCTTTGACCTGGCTCCTTTCATAACAGATTCACCATCTTCAGTAGAAACAGAGCATTCAGACTTCGTGAAGTTCACCTTCATTCCTTGATCACACAACTGACTGATGCTTATGAGATTTGCAGTTAATCCTTCCACCAAAAGAACATTCTCAAGTTTAGGCAACCCATTTGCAATGAGATTTCCAATGCCCTTGATCTGACCTTTAGCTCCATCACCAAAAGTAACATAGCTAGTAGTGTATGCTTTAACATTGGTCAGATAACTTTCAACACCAGTCATATGTCTTGAGCAGCCACTATCAAAGTACCAATTATTTCTGGACGAAACTCTCAGAGATGTATGAGCTATGTGAGCAACATCATTTGCCTTTGGTTTCCATTCCTTCTTTGTATTGCTTGAATCAGATTCGTACCTGGGATTACTATACCATCTTGGAAACCCATATAATCTAAAGCAGAAGGGTCTGATGTGACCTTTTCTACCACAATAATGACAGATCCATCCCTTAGGTTTAGGAATTATTTTGGCAGACTGATGTTGTTGAACTTGCTGTGGCATCTGTCTGGTTTCAGTAGGATCATAAGTGTCTTTAGCAGGGACAAATGTACTAGTAGAAGCACCATTTTTCTTTTTAGGATAGTTATATTCTACTCCAATACCCTTAGGTTTCCCAGCAACTTGACCCTCAACCAGTATATCTAATCTTTCAGTTCCATTATTTAGCAGTCTAAGTTGTTTATTTAAACTAGTCAGCTGATAGTTCAATGTGGTTACCTCATCTCTAAGAGCAGATGCCTAGGACTGATGCTTTGCCTTCTGAGATTGTAACTGCTTTGTGAGTTGAGATATTTGAGCCTTATGCTTCACCTTCTCAGCTTGCAATTTACTTATAGTGTTTTGTTGCTGCTAACATACTTCTTCACTTCTATGACTCAGTGCTTTATAGGACGCAGCTAGTTCATCAAAGGTCAATTCTTCATCATCTGATTCAGATTCAATAATTCCAGTAAGTGCAGTAATGTGATTTGCAGACTCAGAGTAGTCATCATCCTCAGAGTCATCTTCATCAGACCAAGTGACAGCCATAACCTTCTTCTGTTTCTTCAGAAATGTTGGACATTCAGCTCTAATATGTCCATGGCCTTCACATTCATGACATTGAACACCTTTTCCTGTACTAGCCTTTTCTTCAGGTCTGTATTTTCTTACACCATTAAACTTTCTGTTATTTTCAGAGAAACTGCCTTTAGCATTTGTCCTGCCTCTTCCATCCATCTTCTTTAATATCCTGTTGAACTGCCTGCCTAGGTGTGCCACAGCTTCAGATAAATTTTCATCATTTTCCATGCTATTTTCTACTTCCTCTTTTTTAGTGGTGTTGGTTACAAGAGCTATATTCTTCTTTCTCTTTTCTGTTTTCTCTTTAGCAGCCAGCTCATAGGTTAGCATAGAGCCCACCAAATTTTCAAGTTTCATCAAGCCTATATCATGTACTTCTTCTATGGTAGTAACTTTCATATCAAACATCTTAGGAAGATATCTAAGCATTTTTCCTACCATTCTTTCCTCGCTTAGCTTTTCTCCTAGAGCATCAAAGTTGTTAGCAAAATCTAGAATGGTCATATGGAAGTCATGGACAGATTGATCTTCACGCATCATTAGATTCTCAAACTTCACGGTCAGAAGTTGTAGCCTTGAGTTTTTCACTTTTGCAGTGCCTTCATGTGTAGTCATTAGAATGTCCCAAGCTTCTTTAGCAACTGAGCACTGTTTGATCATCCTGAAAATGTTGTTGTCCACAACATTGAATAAGGCATTTAGCGCCTTGGAGTTACCATGTCCTAGCTCATCCTCTTCCTTGGTCCAATCCGCTTCTGGTTTTAGTTCACCTGTGGTTTTTCCATCTTTGTCACGTATCACTGGATGCTCCCATGCAGTTAAGATAGCCTTCCAAGATTTGCTATCAATTCATTTGATAAATGCCACCATTTTGGCTTTCCAGTAATCATAGTTGGATCAGTCCAGAAGTGGAGGTCTGTTGACATAACCACCATCCTTGTTCATTATGCCAGAAAGTAACTTCCCTGGTCCTCACCCACGCAGAACAGGGTGCCTGCTCTGATGCCAATTGAAATTCTGGCACCTACTGGGGACAGATGTTAAGACAGAGGCTATAGCAATTGTCGTACGTAAACAGTAGTAAAGCTAAGACAAATGCTCTAGCGTATGTCCACAGTAGAATATAATCAACAAGTATAAGCAACAGACATTAAAGCAAATAACACAGAGAAATGTTAACCCAGTTCGGCGTAATCAACGACCTACTCTAGGGGCTACCAAGCCATGAAGGAATCCACTATAATAGATCTAGTTCTAAGCCCACAGCAAACACACAAGTTTACGAATTATCTCCTAGACTCTACCCGTGCTAACTCAACCTAGGAACTCCTAAGTTTGAGACCCCGTCTCACTTCCTTTCTATCACAAACCTTGTGATTATAACAGTTGGACAAACAGTGCGGTTTCACTAACCAAACAACAAACAGTCTCCGTGCTTAAAAGCTTGGGAGATGTTTCACAAAAATACAAACCAAACAGGCCTAAGCTTGTGTTATAGAATCCACAAGAAAGGCTTACAAATTACAAGACTCAAACCCTAAAACTATATTCTTCAAATACGGCTTCAGTAGTCATTTAGGTTTTAGTCTTCACATATTTATATGACCTGAGTTAGCATGGGCTAGGTCTTCATTTTGGGCTTTAATCTTCAGTTGTCCTTTTGCAAAGTCCAGCACACATGAAATGGAAAGAATCACTTGTTTCCATAAATGGCGTAGCATCTTTTGGAAAGTATCTCTTGGTGCAGCCGCCTTAATAAACCCTTGTTTAAAAACGTGCGTCTTGATAAGCAGTAAGGCGAAAATATTGCTTCAGAGAATCATCAAAGATATGGCGCGCAATATAGAACATTAATTACCGGCATGACAGATGTTGTACCCACATGCTATGGCATCTGGTCCAACATCTTGCTTGAACTTGTTTTTGCAAAATGAGGCCAACATACAAAACACCAACACTGACATTCACCACAAATGTGTTTCTCTTCGATATGTAACTTAGGTAATTCCCTGATAGCTTCTTCAGAGATGGCTTTCTTCATTCCTCTGAGATGGAGATGACTGATGAAGTATCAAAGTAAGTATGTAAATTATCGTATCCACAGGGATTGTTCCGAATCAAATTCGAGTAATTGGTATCATACGAAAGTAAACTTGCAATAAAATAAATTGGGGGGAGTTTTTAGGTTTCAGACTTAAGAAAATAAACAACAATAAAATATGGTTTCCTTTCATGATGCGAAAGCGATTGGACCTTTTCGGTTCATCTAATTACTATTGCCTTGGTATTCCTTGCTTGTTAACAAACTACGAACTTAGTTCCATGATTCGATTAAATTAAATAACTATGTCCAATGTCTTGGTACATAATCCTCTAAATTGATTATCAATCCCTAATATCTTAGGATGACCTATAATCAATTTAGGTTTTTGCCCTTTAATCCTTGAATTCTCAATTAACAAACCAATATGTCTAAAGTACAAGTTAATTGAACAATTATCCCTAGGTCAATAAATTTGTTTCTAATGTCTTAGTAAACAAGCAATTATAATCATCATACAATTCGCGACTTTGTATAAAGCATTAAGAATAAGAGACAATTGAATGAATACTAACTTCGTAATTCGATTAACAAATCATATGAAATACATAGTTCAAGAAAATAATAATTAGAATCCCCTAGGATCCAATCAAAGAGTTTAGTTACTGATAATCAAAGCATAAACAATAAAAAGAGTGAAAGAATTCATTACAAGAAGGAAAACTAGCTCTGGGACTTGATCTCAAAGGTTGCCTTTTTTCGCCGTCAAATTCTGTAATCCTAATTGTGAAGAAAAACTCAATTTATAGACCTAGGTTACGCAGTGGCGCCGCGCGCCACCCCGTCCGCGCCGGGCGCGTATTCACAGAATCCACAGGCCTTTCCAGACTCTTCTGGGCGCCGCGCGCCATGCTGCCTGCGCCGGTGCGCCGGTGCGCCAGCTTAAACTTTTAATCTTGTTTTCTCTTCAAATCCTCGTGCTTAGAGCCAACTTGTTATGATTCTTTTTCTCCTTATTTCTTAGGGAAAACATAGCAAATACTAACTAAAATAACCTGTAAAGTGGTTAGAAACATAGTAATGACGTGAAGTCATCAATGACCAAGTTTCTGGTGCCACAACTTTACTTCTTCTTCCTTGCTTAATAAACATGTGAAAGAATTAGCTTCCTTTTGAGATGTCCATAAGTAGCAGTTGTCTTTTGACATTTCCCCCTTCATTATCACCACCCCCTCTTCATTTGTGACAATACATTCAGCTTGTGTGAAATTTACTTTGTATCCTTGATCGCAGAGTTGACTAATACTGATTAGATTAGCTATAAGGCCTTTGACCAATAACACATTATCAAGCTTTGGTAAGCCATGATTGATTAGCTTCCCTGTACCCATGATTTCACCTTTAGCTCCATCTCCAAACGTGACAAAGCTGGTGGCATAAGGTTCAATATTTTCAAGGAACCTGCTAATTCCTGTCATGTGACGTGAGCATCCACTATCAAAGTACCAGTCTTCCCTTGATGAAGCTCTAAATGAAGTATGAGCAATGAGAGCAACATTTTCTCCTTTAGGTTTCCATTCACTTTTAGTTTTCAAAATTGGAGGTTCAGGAGGAAACTCCCTGAAGTGTTTGGGGTACCCATAGAGTTTGTAACAGTAAGGTCTGATATGTCCCTTCTTACCACAGTGATGACATATCCATGAACGTGGTCTGTTCATGTGAGTCTTCTGATGTCGCTTAGGATGTTGAAACATCTGCCTGGGCACTGTAAAGTGATGATTACGTTCAGCAGTCATAAATTTCTTATCTGGATCATATATCTGCTTCTTGTTGAGAGCTTCATAGTCAAGCCCAATGGGTTGTGGCTTGACAACCTGTTTTTCCAGAATTTCATCTAAAGCATGTGTACTATGGTGCATCATTACAACTTGCTTCTTTAAGTGCTCAAGTTGAGAGTTTAATTGAGTTACCTCATCACTCAAGGTTCCTATTTTGGCAAGATGACCTTTTCTTTCAGTCTTTAGTTGAATAACCAATTTCCTTTCAGTTTCAAGTTGTTCACATACCTCCTCACTTCTGATGCACAAAGACTTAAAAGATCCAGCTAGCTCATCATATGACACTTCCTCATCAATTGAATCTAAATCAGACTTAACCACTCCAGTTAAGGCAGTTACATGTCTGGCTGCTTCATTTTTAGCTTCTTCTTCAGATTCATCCTCTTCAGACCATGTAGCAGTCATGCTCTTTTTCTGTCTTTTGAGGAATGTGCCACACTCAGTTCTAATGTGCCCAAAACCTTCACATTCATGACATTTTACTCCCTTGGATTGTCCCACTTGGTCATCAGTTTTTGTCCTTCTGAAATTGTTTCCAGGTTTGCTGATGTCAAATCTGATGTTTGGAACATTTCCTTTTGTCTTTCTATCCATGCGTCTCATAACCTTGTTGAATTGCTTTCCCAGCAGTACCATCGCATCTGAGATACTTTCATCAGTGTCAATGTCATATTTATGATCTTCATTATCAGTATTTGACACAAGTGCTATGCTCTTATTCTTGCTACCATTACTTCCAGAACGCTCATTAGCTGACATTTCAAATGTTTGAAGCGAACCTACCAAGTCATCAAGCTTAATAGTGTCAAGTTCTCTAAATTCTTCAATGCATGTGACTTTCATGTCAAACTTCTTTGGTAAAGATCTCAGCATTTCCCTAACCATTTTCTCTTCTGAAAGCTTCTCACCTAGAGCATCAAAGGTGTTGGCATAATCTAGAATAGTCATATGAAATTCATGCACACTTTCATCCTCCTTTATCCTGAGTTCTTCAAACTTTGTTGTGAGCATTTGTAGTCTAGAATTCTTTACCTTAGATGTTCCCTCTTGAGTGGTTATCAAGATTTCCCAAGCCTCCTTAGTAACCTTGCAACGTTTAATTAGTCTAAACATATTTTTATCAACTCCATTAAACAATGCATTCAACGCTTTATCATTACCAAGAGCCAGTTCATCTTCCTCTTTAAACCACTCACTTTCAGGCTTCAGCTCTTCCAGTTTCTTTCCATCTTTGTCCTGTAATACTGGTGGTTCCCATCCAATTAGAACTGCCTTCCATGTTTTGCTGTCAATAGACTTTAAAAAAGCTTCCATACGGGACTTCCAGTAGTCATAATTAGTTCCGTCCAACAGAGGAGGTCTATTCACGAACCCTCCTTCTTTCTCCATTTCTACCAGATGTATACGCCCTGAATCTCACCCAATCCAGAACAGGGTGCCTGCTCTGATGCCAATTGAAATCTGGCACACCCAGGAACTAATGTTGAATACAATGTTCCAACACTTATGTAAACACAATGTTGTAACCAATGTTCCAACCTTATACGAAGCAGCAGGAAATATAATTTAAATGACAGAAAACAATAAAGAACATAAATGATTTGTTAACCCAGTTCGGCATAAACGAACCTACTCTGGGGGATACCAATCCAGGAAGGAAATCCACTAATGTAGTGCTAGATCTAAGCCCTCAGTAAACGCCCCGTTTAGAACTTATATCCTAGACACCTACTTGTGCAACTTCTACTTAAGAACTCCTAAGTATGAGATCCCATCTCACCTCCAACTATCACACACAGTGATTACAGTAACACAATAATGTTTGCGAAGACACACTTCAAAACAACAAGTTAACTCCGTACTTAGAAGCTTAGGAATAACTAACACACACAACAAATTCAGTCCTTAGCTTGTGTTATAGAATCCACAAGAAAGGCTCACAAAATAGAACAAGACACAAAATCCTGGAATGCTATTCTTCAATGACGGCTTTGATAACCCTACTGGATTTTTCGTTCTTCATATATATACTCCAAGCAGAAACGAGCTGAACTCCAATTTGGGCTTAGATCACACATTATTCAAGAATCAGAACCATACATAAAGTTTCCTAAAATGTTAGAACATCTTTAGGAAAATATCTCATCGCTGATTCTTTACAAAAGTATACTCCTTGGCGCACAAGAATAAAACGTGGATTCCTTTTAAAAACGCGCTTTCCTTATTTAAACACACGCGCAAATCATTTGTACACAGGTTGTACCAATGTTGAAACATTTGGTCCAACATCTTGCTTGTATATTTGTTTTAGCAAAATGAGGCCAATTCAAATATCCAACATATTAAATTCCTAAAGACTACTTTCTTGAAGCCTCCAAGGGATGACCTTGGAGAAGGAACAAAATATTCTTGAAGAAACCATGCATCAGTTTGGTTTCCTTCAGGAATGTCAGTTTGCCCTTCTTAGGCTGTGGACATCAGTTTGATTTTCTTCAGGAATATATGTCTTCAGAACTTAAAACAGTCAGAGTCCAAAGATTTTTCTTCAGACTCTGAACTGAGTTCTTCTGTAACAGACACTGGCTTTGTTTCTATTGGTTTCTTCTTATGTTTTCTCCTATCTTGACTGACTCTCTTTGAAACTACTTTCTTATTCTCTGAGCGTTTCATTTTTCTCTCAAGAGATCTATCAATAACCTAAGATTATTCTGTGTGAATAAAATGACTAGGCTTAAATGCGTTCAACCACTCCTGATTTGACCGTATTGGACGTTGTACTTGTTAATTAAATTGCTTATACTCTTTTTGATAATGACAAAAGGGGGAGAAAGAATATTGGTAAATCAATTGTTGGAAGAAGCGAAATTACTTAGCTTTTTAGGGCTTTGTAGTGCTTCAGAGAGAGAACGTAGGAGAGTGGTCAAAATAGTAGCATGAGGTACATGCTTTGATATGACAATCTGATCTTTAAGGATTTCAAAATATTGTGTTAAAAAAGCTCTGAACTGTTTTCAAGTTTTTTTTTGTTTCAGGCTCTGAACTATTTTCTTTGAAAAGATTTTTTTAAGCTCTGAACTGTTTGAAAAATATTTTGAACTCTGAAACTGTTAATGATAACCATCAGAACCAAGTGTGTGTGTGTACGTTTCTAGTGCCTCTGATCCTATTGTCATTTAATTTAAATATTTGCTTCATCTTGCATCCTCATTAAGAGCATAATTTCAAGGAGAATACATTTATTAATTGAAGTTTATTACTCATAGATAGTTCTTGAGTAAGGGTGCAACTTTATTCAAAGATTATCACACTATGAAAAGAAGAAGCTTGTAAACCTTGTTCTTTATATAGTAAAATATGAATAATTTAAGTCATATAATAAAGTAATTCTGAAACTGATTAAAATTAACTATGGATACAAAGTAGGGGGAGCGTACAAACCTAACCCTATGGGATATCAGACTTAGGGGGAGCTTGCGAAACTCAGAAGCCTAATGTCAACATAGCTGATTTTTATCAACAACAATTGTATTTAATACTTATGTTTGTCATCATAAAAAAGGGGGAGATTGTTGGAACAAAATATGTGTTAGTACACACCCTTAAGTTTTGATGATAACAAAGTATTAAATGGACAATTGATGTTACTAATTTTAAATTAAGTGTGCAGGAGAATCCAACGTTATATCAAGAGCACATTTAATTTAGACTCTGATGAAACCTATGGAAGTCTGAATCTTTACACTCTGAAAGAGTTCAGAAGCTACAACGTGGTCAGAAGCTAAACAAAGTTCAGAAGCTCAAAGAAGATCAGAATGTCTACAAGAGTTCAGAAGCTCAGAGAAGTTCAGAAGCTCAAAGATGTTCATCTGCCTACAAGAGTTCAGAAGCTATCTGCTAGTCATGAGTTATTCAGAAGATGAAGACGTTCAGAAGCTGGAATACGAAGGACTATCAGAGGTCATTTATTCAAGACCAATCAGACTCAAAGTTATCAAAGGTTCATCAGAAGCAAATGAATTCCCCAAATCATCAGAAGGGCTACATCAACTACTCTTATCAAGCCTAATGGTTTGTTCTAAGGACAACTAATTACAACGGTCACAAAGGATGTGATCCTACTCTCTCTAGGAGCTAGTTGTACCTTATTACTGTACTTTGGACAAACAGTAAAGGTGAAACTTCACTGCAAAAGAAGACGTGGCTTTACTCAACGGATATTCAAAGACTACAGCTGTCCATTTTACAACGGGAATTTCTCCAACGTCTCAATGTCTTTCTCAACTCATATAACTATGCAAAAGAAAGAATTGATGACTAACGATCTTAATTAGAAAACATCTCTCAGAATAAAGTGAGAATTTGAATTGTAATAGATAACATCTCTCAAATGAAGTGAGAATAGAAACTAGCTTAAGCCTCTGAAGTTAGTATTACTCCTGCGTGAGTAATTGTAAGTTAGTATCTCTCAAATGTTTGTAATAAGTTTAAGCTTAGAAGTTAGTATTACTCCTGCGTGAGTAATTGTAAGTCTTCTGCTTAGTGTAGAAGCAAGTAAGTCTTAATCTTAGTGATTAGAGCAAAGAAGTCTTCTGCTGAGTGTAGGAGCAAGGAAGTCTCTTGTCTTGTGTGACTCGAGCAAGGAAGTCTTAAGCTTGTGTGCTTGAGCAAGGAAGTCTCTGATCTTGTGTGATTAGAGCAAGGAAGTCTCTCTGTCTTGTGTGACTTAGAGCAGGAAGTCTTAAGTCTTGTGTGACTTGAGCAAGGAAGTCTCATGCTTGTGTGCTTGAGCATCTGATTGTAATCTTAGTGTTTATAGAGAACTCCCTTAGAAGCAAGGGGACTGGAGTACTCTCAATTTGTGAGGGGAACCAGTATAAATTGTTGTGTGTCTTTCTGTCTCTCACTCTCTCATTTACTCCTTCATCATTCACTTAGACTTAAGTTAATTGTGTGAACAATTCCGTTGTGCTTATAGACTCTGATAGATTTAAATATCTAGAAAAGTTTTTAAATATCCAACACACAATTCAACCCCCCTTCTTGTGTTTTCTCCACGCACCTTCAGACAAATATAAAGTATTAAATACAATTGTTGTTGATTAATTTAATTATGTCAACATCAGGTTGTTGAGGTTTGTAAGCTCCCCCTGAGTCTGATAAACCATTAGGGTTAGGTTTGCAAGCTCCCCCTAAGTTTTATCCATAATTAAGTTGAATCAGTATAAGAACAATTTGATAAACTTGATTGTATCTACATACTTAACTCTCATAGTGTGAGGTTTGCAAGCTCAACTCCTGAGTCTGATAAAAATAATTAAGAGCACAATCTTAACTACCTTCATCTATGCAAAAACAATTATGTTTATTAATTTGCTCTCCTTATCAATTAAGTTTATAAACATTTAGCATAGATATGAAAGAGATTAGATTCTTATTATTAAGACAATTTCAGATTCTTATTGAGTAGTTATTTTTTTAAAAAAAAAATACACTACTGACAATTGTACAACTGATTACTCCCCCTTTTGTCATTATCAAAAAGTTTTTAAACAAAACAAAAAAAAATAAAAATAAACAAAAGGTAAAAAAATAGAATCCTAAGGGTGTTTGGACAAGAAGAGAGTGAGAAGCTGTTGAGTCTTGTTTTTAGTTGCTCTTGAGTATGCCACAAGCTCCAGAAGCTTATCCTTTTGTTGATCAAGCGAATGTTCTATTAAGTTCAGAATCCTTGACTTCTTGTCTGAACTCCCTTCCTCTTTCTGTTCCTCAAGTGGTGCAGAGTCTAGTTGACTTGGACCACTAGGTGAACGAGTCACATGATCATCTGGATTATCAATTCTATCATTTATGGCAATTTCAGTATCTATAAGCATCTCAGATGGTGTTATAGGTGATGAAGGTTGTGGAGAGTCTGATGGAATTGATATGGTGGGTTCAGATGATGGGATGTTTTGTGGTTCAGAGGCTTCACGGATATGAGAAACTCTGAAAGATGTTTCCTTCAGAATCTCTTCCTCAGTGAGAATTGTGGGTGATGGTTGAGGGGTTTCAACATTGGATGGCTGAGCTTTTTCCTCCTCAGGAATATGCTTAGCTTTGGCTTTATGTCGTGCAATATCAGCCATGATTTCATTATACAATGACTCAAATGAGGCTGATTCAGACGATGATGATGAAACATTTATGTGTTCAGGTTCAGAGTTTGTGAGATAGATGGTATTTAGAGGTTGGACATTTTCAAGGATAGATGCTTCAGATATTGTATTGCAATAATTAAAAGAATGATTAATACCTGCATCTGACCTTTGTCTCTTCTTTCCCCTAGTGATGCCATGCTTTGTACGAGTTCTTCTGATAACTTTTGCACGCAACAAGTCTTCAATAACTGGTTCTGCATCCACATAATCTCCATCAACTTGTTCTTCATCCACAGTATCTTCAACCTCTTGATGATCATCCTCTGACCTATTAACTGTAGCTTCTTCCATTGGTGGTTCCTAAACCATTATATCCTCTTCATAGTCACTGAAAACCTCTTCCTTAGCAGCTCTCATAATTTGTGCAAAAGTAGGACCATCACCTCTTCCAATATCCTTATGAGTGACTGTAGTTCCTCTTTTCTTCATTAATCTCATGTATTCTAGGATGACTTCAGGAGGTTCATTGTCAAATATGAAGGCTTCACTTATGGTTGAAATTTAGCCTTATTTATCAGGAGAGGCTTTTGAGGGTAAATGAGCTTGCCTGACTTCTTCAAGCGTAGACTCACCAAGACTTTAGCATCTAGAATTGGTGCTCTAACTTGTTCAAGATCTTCAGACACCCCAGCAAGCATGAATTTATCTGGAAGACCAAGTTACTCAAAAATGAAGCTTAAGAGCCTTGGATGTGAGATCAACTTGGAAGCGTTGTCAAACTTTTGAGCTTCACAAATTGTTTCACACAGATGTTGAAAGATGTATGCAGGTAGATTCATTTTCCTTTTTGTTGAGAGGAATAGATGAAGTGTCTCTGATCCCAATTCAGAGAGTCACTGCCAGTATCCCTTGGGAGAATTGAAGAGAAGACAATCTTAGCAAGAACCTTTTCTCGATCATTCAGATGACCAACTGTATTTGAAATCTTTTGATCCTTAAAACAGAGTCTGGCCATTTCATTTAGATAATCTGACTTTCTTCCAGATGCTGCAGTGTAGAGTCTGACAATTCCAGAGTTGGGAAGATCCATCATCTTGGCCAAATTGCTTCTTGTCAAGATAACTGGAAAACCACCAACATTAGAACGTATCTCTGTTTCAGTGAATTTCCTCAGACCCAATTCCACTCTTGATTTTCCCTTATTTTCACTTGGGTTCTGATTAATTATCCTTTGAAGTTCTGCATTGGCATCCACCAAAGTAACTACTTCACTTTTTCTCCAGAAATCAAACACTAAGTTGGAGTAGATAGGACCATTAAGCATATCCAAGTAGTGCCCCCAGCCTTGTTCAACAAAGAAATCTTTATAGTCATGCCCATTGACTCTTAAGGCTTCAAAGTCTATTGGTCTTTCCATAACCAATTTACTTTCTTCAAAACGAAGATCCATTGTGGCAGCTTTAAGATAGGAATCTTGAGCATGTATGTTGATTGGGATGTCCTCTGGAAACTTTAATTGAGAAGATGAACTTGCCATTTATGAGGTTTAAGAACTGGGTTTCGCTAAAACTGGGGAAGAAAGGATATGTTCTGGGTTTTAGAGAATGAAAAGTGTGGGATGTGAGGGTGAACTTGTGTGAAAGTGAGTAAAGTGATTTTGAAAAACTCTGAAATTCTGGCATGCAGTGGTAAGATGCTCTATATCATGTTGTAGCATCTTCTACCGCATCGGACTAACAGAATATGAAAAATAAACAATAAAGGGCATGAAAGTAAATAATACAGTATGTTGTTAACCTAGTTCGGAGCAACCTCTCCTACTCTGGGGGATACCAATCCAGGAATGAATTCACTACTATAGTTCTAGTTCAAAGACTCCAAAATGCCCCGTTTCTATCTTATCGCCTAGACACTACCTCATGCAATCCTACCTAGGAACTCCTAGATATGAGACGCCCCGTCTCACTTCCTTCAAACAACACAAACAGCGTTGTTTACAAACAAAACAATCAAATGGTGGAGACACACTTCAAGACACAACAACTCCTTGCTTAAAAGCTTTGGAGAAGTAACACAATCAACACCTCCATACCTAAAGGCCTAGGAGACATTTACAATTTACAACTCAACTAAACTAACCAACTCTGTACGTAGATATTCAATGACGGCAACGGAGAGGTGTACATGAAACCCTAAAGCACAACGCTTACAAAGACACAAAACCCTAAAAGACTACATATTTGATATATTTGTTTAAGCTTCGGTTTTGGTAAATAAAATAGCTTTAGCAACCTTCTTTATGTAGGCTTCACAATGCTTAAGCTCCAAGAAATCTTCTAAAGGAAAAATATATATTTTTACTAAATCTTCTTTGCATCAAAATATTCCTCCCATAAATATATTTGTTGAAAATATATTTTAAAATTAAATCTTCTAATCTTCTTGAAGCACAAAGATTTATTTGAAATAAATCTTTTATATTCTCTACAACAATCTTCACAAGATATATTTTAAAATCAAATCTTCTTGAAGCACAAAGATTTATTTGAAATAAATCTTTTATATTCTCTGCAACAATCTTCACAAGATATATTTTAAAATCAAATCTTCTTGATTCCTTAATATTTTATCTTGAGGAATAAGTAATCAAGTAAACCGCCTTCTGAATATTCTGGAAAACACACGCGTCTTGGCACACACGTTTGCGTGGATTAATTCTTCAACCAAATCTTTCTGGGATCTCACACGAAAATAAATCTTCCAAGAAACGCGAAAAGGGCGTACACTATGATATTGGACACAATGTTACCACATCTAGTCCAACATCTTGCTATAACATTGTTTTAACAAAATGATGCCAACAACCAAAAACCCAACAATCTCCCCCTTTGGCAAATTTTGGCTAAAACAATCTATGACTAGCCAACAAGAACAGGAGGGATACAAGACATACCTTCTTTCATTTCAACACAAACACGCATCTTTGAAAGAAAGTAAAAACCTCGTCAATGCAACTTCAAAAGATATCTTCAACTGAAAGTAACGCACAGGGTAAAGAAATAAACTTTACCAAAAATATCAGAGGCATGCAACAGCGGAATTTGAAAGCACCCATCCTCACAGAACAGAAAAGAGAGAAATAAACTCTCATAGTTGATTCATAAAATAGGAGAAATAAACTCCTATAGGAGAAAAATAATTCTCACCAAGATAAAATTAGAGTCTTCAGAACACATCAGGAAAAATAAATTCCATCATACAAACTGAGAAAAATAAATTCTCAGACATACTCAGAATCAAACAAATTGGATGGTAGCCAGGATGAGGTAGTATCACGCATCACATCTGTATAAAAACTAAATTGCTCCCCCTCAATTCATACATGTCAAGATATCACCAGAAGAACTTAACTCCCCCTGAAAACATGCATACTACAGAAAACATTCGCTCCCCCTTACTTCATGCATAGCAGACAAAGCAAGAGAAACATGAGTTACTCCCTCTGAGTACGTACATCACTCCCCCTGAATAAAATCACTACATGTAACACAATCATCACATGTCCAACCAAAACTGCTACTCCCCCTTTTTAACCATAATAAGATATTCATGAATATAAATCAACGGAGTAGAGTGTTAGAACATATATGGTACCGGAGTGCAGAATACTAAACCAAGTAAGTGCAGATTATGTACTATAATATCTTCTCCTTCATCTGCTTCTTCCGTGTCCATAGTGCCAGAAAGTATCTTCCCTGGAGCTCACCCAGATACAGAACAAGATGCCTGCTCTGATACCAATTGAAATTCTGGCATGCAGTGGTAAGATGCTCTATATCATGTTGTAGCATCTTCTACCGCATCGGACTAACAGAATATGAAAAATAAACAATAAAGGGCATGAAAGTAAATAATACAGTATGTTGTTAACCTAGTTCGGAGCAACCTCTCCTACTCTGGGGGATACCAATCTAGGAATGAATTCACTACTATAGTTCTAGTTCAAAGACTCCAAAACGCCCCGTTTCTATGTTATCGCCTAGACACTACCTCATGCAATCCTACCTAGGAACTCCTAGATATGAGACGCCCCGTCTCACTTCCTTCAAACAACACAAACAACGTTGTTTACAAACAAAACAATCAAATGGTGGAGACACACTTCAAGACACAACAACTCCTTGCTTAAAAGCTTTGGAGAAGTAACACAATCAACACCTCCATACCTAAAGGCTTAGGAGACATTTACAATTTACAACTCAACTAAACTAACCAACTCTGTACGTACATATTCAATGACGGCAACAGAGAGGTGTATGTTGGAACAAAAAGAGTTTTATTAATAAAACACCCTAAGTATTTGATGATAACAAGGTATTAAATTGACAATTGGTATTACTAATAAATGATCTAGTGTGCAGGAACAAAGCAAAAATATCATCCTCATAAATCATCATTTGGGACTCTGAAGGACACGGTCTGAAGTGTTAAGGCTCTGATGATGCTGAAAGCATCAGAGCCTCTGAAGAAGTCCTCAGAGGCCAAAAGAAAGAAACACAGTCTAAAGCGTGTGTACATCTTCAGAAGATCAAATTAACGGTATCATCAGATCCTGAAGAACTCTCTCTGAAGAAAGACAGCTAATAAGCAATGCAATAGTACAACGGTCCTGTCAAAGAGTACAACCGTCTTGTCAACAAAATGGAGAGTGTACAACCAACGGTTCTCTTCTCAACGTCTTTATACCTAGAGTATAAATAGAAGACGTCCTCATAGAGAGAAGACTACTGAAAGATCATCTGAACTTAGAAAGATTCAAATCATATTCAAAGCTGTGTACTGTGTTATTCTTTCTAGTGTTATATTCTAAGTTAAATATCTTTTGATATTACAGACTCTGAGCTTAGTGTTTAGAGAGTCTTGCTTTGAACTTTCAGTCCTACTTAATCTTTGTATTAAGTTAGTGTGTGAAGTCTCTTTGTCTTGTGTGACTTAGAGCAGGAAGTCTTAAGTCTTGTGTGACTTGAGCAAGCAGGAAGTCTTAAGCTTGTGTGCTTAAGCAAGGAAGTCTTAAGTCTTGTGTGACTTGAGCAAGGAAGTCTTAAGCTTGTGTGCTTAAGCAAGGAAGTCTCTTTGTCTTGTGTGACTTAGAGCAAGGAAGTCTCTTGCTTGTGTGCTTGAGCATTAGTTGTGTAATCTTTGTGATTATAGTGAAATCCCTTGGAAGTGCAAGGGGACTGGACTACTCTCGTTTTGTGAGAGGAACCAGTATAAAAATTCTGTGTGTTATTTCTCTCCCACTCTCTCTCAGTGTTTTATTTGTGTTTTGTACTTAGTTAAGTTTATCATATCCGCTGCATTTATAGATTTCTTAAGACAAAAGAAACATTTTTAAAAAAACAATTCAACCCCCCTTCTCGTGTTTTTCACCTTCAATTGGTATCAGGAGCTCTGGTTCTGTCTTTTAATCACTTCACAGTGAGACAATAAAAGATCTTTGAAAAACACTGTATGTCTGGGGAAGAATCTACACCTGCAAATATTCCTACAGATCTATCCAACGTTCAATACAACTACGACAACATGAACTCCACCTCTTCAGCGTCTAATCTTGATTCAAGCAACAAAAAGGTTCCAATCTTTAGTGGTGATGCTCTAAGATTTGAATGGTGGAAAGATAGCATTTATCACTATGTCAATGGAATTGATGATCAGCTTTGGGACTTGATAGAAGAGGGAGTACCTATTGATGGAATAGGCTCTGATGGTAAAATTACCATAGCTTAGAAAAGAGCTCTATCTACTGAAAACAAGAAGATCTTCTCTAAACATAACAAGGTCAAACAAATCATGATGTCTGCGATATCTCATGATGAATATACCAAAATCATGGATAGATCTACAGCTAAAGCAATGTATGACTCTCTATGCTCAAACTATGATGGTAATAGGCAAGTTCAGAATGCCAAAGCAAGACTACTGGTCCAGCAGTATGAGCTTTTTACCATGAAACCTGATGAAGACATTGAGACAATGTTTTCTAGATTTCAGACTCTGGTGTCTAGCCTCAGGGTTCTGAAGAAAAGCTATACAACCTCTGATCATGTGTGGAAAATCTTAAATAGCTTGACTGACAAATGGAGACCTAAGGTCACAGCTATTGAGGAAGCTAAGGATCTTGAGAAAATCTCTCTTGAATCACTCATCAGCAATCTCAAGAGCCATGAGATGGTATTGAATGTTGATGCAGTAAAGAAGAAAGAAAGATCAGTAGCTTTAACTTCAACCAGGAAATCTTCAAAAACTGTTAAAGCTAAAACTCTTGTGGTTGAAGAGGATTCTTCCTCAGATGATCAAGAAGAAGAAGAACATGAAGAACTTGCCATGCTCACCAGAAACTTTCAAAAATGGGCAAGGATGAGTAAGAATCGAAGAGGAAATAGTTCAAGGAGCACTCCCAGCAGAGAAGAGAAGAATTGCTTCAAGTGAAACAAACCAGGACACTTCATTGCTGAATGTCCTGAAGCTTCATCAAAAGACAAAGACAAGAAGTTCAGCAACTACAAGAGGAGATTTCAGAAGAGCTTAATGGCAACATTTGAAGACCTGGAAGCATCCTCAGATAGTGATGATGAAGAAGCAAATGTGGCTCTGATGGTTACAACTAGTGAAGACTCTGAAGGATCAAACTCTGATGAATCAGACTCTGAATCTGAACAGGTATTGTTAAATTATTCTAAAGAACAACTTTTAACCTACCTTGGAATATCTTTAGGTAAGTTTTCTAAATCATCCTCTAAACTAAAACTTTTAAAAACACAAAAGGATGAGTTAGCAAAGAGAGTTGAACATTTTCAAGATCTATATAAAAATTCCTTAATCAAAATTAAACAACTTGAAAATGGATGCACAAGATGCAATAAACCTACTGATGAGCATGAGGTTGCTCTTCAGGAATTTGTTCATCAGAACGTCAATAAAAGTAAAATGGCGTCTATGATTTATAATGTCTGTAAAAATGTAGGCGAAGGTATTGGTTACTCATATGGCAAATCATATGGGAAACAAAATCCTTACATTAGTGTAAATAATATTCCTAATAATCTTTATTCAACCTTTGTGCCTGAGAAAAACAAAGGCAAAGCTATGATTGTTTCAGACTCGGAAGGTATCTCTGGGGTCTGCAAGACAAGCTCTGAAGGTACTTCAGAGGCTGTCCTTCAGAACCTCAAAGAGAGCAACTCAGAACCTAAGCGTTCAGAATCTGAGACTATCAAGTCTAAGACTCTGAAAACTTTGGGACTCAGAAGCTCATCCAATCAAACTCTAAAACAAACTAAGCTGATGATTAATAATCAACATAAGACTCTGGAAAGCAAAACTAATCCTAGATTAGGAAAGCAATCCAAGCCCTATAGTGATTATCAATCAAGGCCTAGATTTCAAAATCAATGGACTAAGAGGGTCAATTTTCAAAGACCAAACTTTCAACGAAAATTCTTTAATAGTCCACAAAGTTTTGCACAAAGGCAAAGAAGAACTAACCAAACTGGACCCAGACAACAATGGGTACCAAGATGTAAAATTGTTTTCTATTCAGATTTTCACTGTAGGAAGAATCATTTCAAACCAGATGAATGGAAGCAAGTGATCAGCTATGGAAGGAAAGCTTATGTTCCTAAACATTACTTTACTTCCAGAGCTGTTGAAGTGGACAAGGCAAATGGTTACTAGAGAGAATTTCACAATGAATATAGAGGATATTATTACAATGATTGACCTTGTTTATTCTACAGCTATCCAGTCTGAAAGAAAACAGTAATCAATCATGGTATTTGGATAGTGGATGTTCAAGGCACATGACTGGTAATAAGAAATTGTTCTCATCTTTGAAACTTGAAGATGGTGGAACAGTCGGCTTTGGAGGAAATCAGAAAGGAAAGATCAAAGGTACAGGTCTTGTAGGTAATTCCTTCCTCTCTATTAATAATGTTTGGTTTGTAGATGGACTTAAACACAACCTATTTAGCATCAGTCAATTTTGTGACAATGGGTTTGTGGTTAACTTTGATAAAGGATTATGTACTGTAATTAGAGAGTCTGACAAGTCCATAGTGTTCAAAGGTAAGAGAATATGCAATGCTTTTAAAGTAAACCTTTCTGATTTGGCAGACCAAGAGGTAAAATGCTTACTAACTCTGAATGAAGAAAAGTGGGTCTGGCATAAGAGGTTAGGTCATGCTAACTGGAGGTTAATCTCTAAGCTCAGCAAACTTGACCTTGTCAGAGGCCTACCTAAGCTTCAATATCACTCAGATGCTCTTTGTGGTTCCTGCCAAATAGGAAAGAGTGTAAAGACCTCTTTTAAACCAAAGCATGTTGTCTCTACCTCCAATCCCTTAGAACTGCTTCACATTGATTTGTTTGGTCCTGTGAGTACAGCCTCAATCAATGGGAAGAAATATGGACTAGTCATTGTTGATGATTACAGTAGATGGACTTGGGTTAAATTTCTCAAGAATAAGGATGATGCATATGATGTCTTTAGCAATTTCTGCACACAGATACAAAAAGAAAAAGGTTTACACATTTTAAAAGTTAGAAGTGATCATGGTGGTGAATTTGAAAATGAAATGTTTAAAAGTTTTTGTGAAAAATATGGCATCTTACATGAGTTTTCTTCTCCTAGAACTCCACAACAAAATGGGGTTGTAGAAAGAAAGAATAGAACTCTGCAAGAAATGGCCAGAACCATGATGCATGAGACTAACATTGCTAAGTATCTGTGGGCAGAGGCTGTAAACACAGCGTGTTATGTTCAAAATAGAATCTATATTAGACCTATTTTGAATAAGACAGCATATGAACTATTCAAGGGAAAGAAACCCAATGTTTCTTACTTTCATCAATTTGGGTGTACATGTTACATTCTAAATACAAAAGTTCATCTGAAGAAATTTGATGCTAAATCTTACAAGGGTATCTTTATTGGATACTCTGAACGCTCAAAAGCATACAGAGTGTATAATTTTGAAACTCATACAGTGGAAGAAAGTATGCACATAAAATTTGATGACAAGCAGCCTGACCATGTGTCAGAGCTAGTTGAGAATTTTGCAGATATTCAACTATCAGATGATGAAGACTCAGAACCTGAAGAGACATCAGGACCAACTCAACAAACCTCTGAAGAAACAAATTCAGTTCCTGCAATCTTGGACTCTGAAGATCATCCTGCATCAGAACTTATCAGAAGTAGTCCAAGCAGAGTTGAGCAATCAAAACAATCCTTCAAATACAAATCATCTCATCCAGAAGAGCTAATCTTGGGAAATAAGGATAGTCCAAGAAAAACCAGATCAAACTTCATAAATGAAGATTCATTAATTGGATTAATCTCCTTAGTGGAACCAAGTTCAACTGACGAAGCACTAGCTGATGATGCATGGATTGTTGCAATGCTAGAAGAACTCAACCAGTTTGAAAGAAATGAAGTTTGGTGCTTAGTACCCAAGCCTTACAAGAAAAATATCATTGGAACAAAATGGGTCTACAGAAACAAATTAAATGAACAAGGAGAAGTTGTTCGTAATAAGGCAAGACTGGTAGCTCAAGGGTATAGTCAACAAGAGGGAATTGACTACACTGAAACATTTGCTCCTATAGCAAGACTTGAGGCTATCAGATTACTTCTTTCATATGCTACTTATCATAGTATTATTTTGTATCAAATGGATGTCAAAAGTGCATTCTTAAATGGCTACATTTCTGAAGAAGTATATGTCAAACAACCTCCTGGTTTTGAAGATACTTCACATCCTGATCATGTTTTTAAATTAAAGAAATCTCTTTATGGACTGAAACAAGCACCCAGAGCTTGGTATGAAAGACTAAGCAATTTTTTAGTTGAAAAAGGTTTTCAAAAAGGTCATGTTGACAATACTCTCTTCAGCAAAACATTTAAGAATGACATTCTAATCGTTCAAATTTATGTTGATGATATTATTTTTGGATCTGCTAATTCATCTTTGTGCAAAGAATTTTCTAAGATTATGCAGAAGGAATTTGAAATGAGCATGATGGGAGAGCTAAAATTCTTTCTGGGAATACAAATCAATCAGGACAAAGATGGCACCTACATTCATCAAACAAAGTATACAAAGGAAATGCTGAAGAAGTTCAACATGGATGACTGCAAACCAATGACAACACCAATGCATCCAACAAGCAGTCTCAGCAAGGAGGATTCAGAAAGCAAAGTTGATCAGAAGCTCTACAGAGGTATGATAGGTTATTTACTTTACCTAACTGCATCAAGGCCTGATATTTTGTTTAGTGTATGTTTGTGTGCTAGATTCTAATCAGATCCTAGAGAATCTCATCTTACTGCTGTAAAGAGAATCTTTAGATATCTGAAGGGAACCACAAATCTTGGATTATTTTATAAGAAATCAAATGATTATAAGCTAATAGGATTCTGTGATGCTGACTTTGCTGGAGATAAGATTGAGAGAAAATCCACAAGTGGCAACTGTCAGTTTGTGGGTGAACATCTTATATCTTGGGCTAGCAAAAGACAAACTACAATAGCTTTGTCAACAGCAGAAGCAGAATATATATCAGCAGCCAAGTGCTGTACACAACTACTCTGGATGAGATATCAGTTAGAGGATTACAAAGTTAATAGTCATAATATTCAACTTTTCTGTGACAACACTGCAGCTATTCAACTTTCTAAAAACCCAATTTTGCATTCAAGAGCTAAACATATTGAAATTAAACATCACTTCATAAGAGACCTTGTTCAGAAGGGTAGTGTAAATATTCAATACATTGAAACTGAAAGACAATGGGCTGATATATTTACAAAACCCTTAGCAGTTGAAAGACTAGATTTTATTAAAAAGCATCTGAACATGACTTTAGTCTCTGAAGATATCAAGCTCTGACTTACAAAATTGTAATTTCAGCGTCTAAAGAATGGAAAGTCTTCAGACGCTGAATTTTTTTTAAGCTCTGAAGTGTTAACCCATGTGGAGTACACGTGTCAATTAATTTGTCTTTTCTCTTAAGTCTGTGATTGGTTAGTGTAAAGGCAGTTTATGACGAAATTCTTAATTGCAACGAATGTATTCCCCCATCATTGTTTTAAGTTTTTCAAAATCTTTTTTATTCCCTTCTCACACAAGTTTACTTTCCCTTCTAGCCCGTCTCTTCTAAAACCCAGAGCACCTTCTTTCTCCCTCATTCTAGCAAAACCCTAATCACTAATCTCAACAATGGCAAGCTCATCATCTGTCTCAAGATTCCCAGAGGACATTCCCATCAACATATATGCTCAAGACTCCCATCATAAAGATGCCACTATGAATCTTAGGTTTGAGGAAAGTAAATTGGTTATGGAAAGGCCAATAGACTTTGAGTCCCTGAAAGTCAATGGACATGACTACAAGGAATTCTTTATTGCACAAGGTTGGGGGCACTACTTGGATATGCTTAATGGACCTATCTATTCCAATTTAGTATTTGATTTCTGGAGAAAGAGTGAAGTTGTAACTTTGGCAGATGCTAATGCTGAACTTCAAAGTCTAATTAATCAAAACCCCAGTGCAAATAAAGGAAAATCAAGAGAAGAATTAGGTCTAAGAAAATTTACTGAAACATAAATTCGTTCTAGTGTTGGAGGCTTTCAAGTCGTTTTGACAAGAAGCAATTTGGCCAAAATGGTAAATCTTCCCAACACTGGAATGATAAGACTCTATACTGCAGCTTCTGGAAGAAAGTCAGTATATCTGGATGATATTGCCAGACTATGTTTTAAGGATCAGAAGCTGTCCAAAAAGGTGAGTCATTTGAATGATCGTGCAAAGGTTTTTGCCAAAATTTTGTTCTCTTCTTTTCTACCAAGAGATACTGGCAGTGACTCTCTGAATTGGGATCAGAGACACTTTATCTACTTCCTCTCCACCAAAAAGAAAATGAATCTATCTGCCTATCTTTTTCACCATCTATGTGAGACAATCTGTGAAGCTCAAAAGTTTGAAAATCCTTCCAAATTGATCTCTCGTCCCAGGCTTCTAAGCTTCATTTTTGAGCAACTTGGTCTTCCTGATAGATTCATGCTTGCTGAAGTGTCTGACGACCTTGAACAAGTTAGAGCTCCAATTCTTGATGCTAAAGTCTTAGTGAGTCTGCATTTGAAGAGATCAGACCAGCTCATCTATCCCCAAAAACCTCTTCTAGTAAATAAGACCAAATTCAAGCCAATCAGTGATACCTTCATTTTTGATAATGAACCTCCTGAAGTCATTTTAGAATACATGAGGTTAATGAAGGAAAGAGGAACTCCCATCACTCATAAGGATATTGGAAGAGGTGATGGCCCCACTTTTGCACAGATTATGAGAGCAGTTAAGGAAGAGGTGTTCAGTGACTATGAAGAAGATGAAGTGGTTGAGGAACCCTCCATGCAAGAGGCGTCTAGACATAGGTCAAAGGATAATCGTCCAGAGGCTGACAAAGAGCCAGTGGTTGCAGACTCTTCTGTAAAAGACCTGCTAAGTGCGAATTTTCTCAAAAGACCTCGCACAAAGCATTGCACCTCTAGGGGACAAAAGAGACAAAGATCAGATTCTGGCAATACTCATTGCAATCAAATATCTGAAGCATCTATTCTAGAACATGTCCAACCCCTACATACCATCTATCCAACATCCTCTGAACCTGAATTTGTCAACCTTTCAGACTCTGAGTCAGAGTCTTCTGACTCATCGTTTGATAATCTTATGAATAGTTTTGAACAATTCTCTTCCAAAGCTAAGCATATTCCTGAGGAGGAAACAGCTGAGCCATCAAATTGTTCTATCCCTCAGCCATCACCCAAAATTCTCTCTGAAGAAGAGATTCTGAAAGAAACTTCTTTTAGAGTTTCTCCCATTCATGTAACCTCTGGACCACCCAATGCCATCTCATCTGACCCATCTTCATCAATTCCATCAGATTCTCCCAACTCCTCCCCACCTCTGATGCTTTTAGATACTGTAACTGCAATAAATGATAGAATTGAGGTACCAACTGATCATGAGACTCACTCTCCTAGTGGTCCAAGTCCACCAGTAACTGCACCACCTGTGGCACAGCCAGAACCGGATAGTTCAGACCTCATAGCAACAGCTCTTCACATTATACGAGATACGCTTTCTGAACAAAATGATAAGCTGATAGAGCTGCTAGCATACTCAGGGGCATCTGAAAGGCTGGCTCAACAACTTCTCACTCTACATTTTTCCAAACTTCCCTAGGATTATTTTTTTACCCTTTTGTTTTTAGCCTATTGAATCTTCTTTATTTGTTTCAAATTCTTTTTCCTGATGACAAAAGGGGGAGTATTATTTTAGTTGTAGTTATACAATTGTCAGTAGTTTCTTATTTCTACTTACATAATAATATCTGAAACTGTCAGAAATAAGAATCTTATTTTTTTCTCTCTACAAAATATTTATGAACTTAAATGAAAAGGGGAACAAATTAATAAACATAATTGTGTTTGCATAGATGAAGGTAGTTAAGATTGTGCTCTTAATTATTTTTATCAGATTCAAGAGTTAAGCTTGCAAACCTTACACTCTGAGAATCAAGTATGTAGATACAATCAAGTTTATCAAATTGTTCTTATACTGATTCAACTTAATTATGAATAAAACTTAGGGGGAGCTTGCAAACCTAACCCTAATGGTTTATCAGACTCAGGGGGAGCTTACAAACCTCAACAACCTAATGTTGACATAATTAAATTAATCAACAAACAATTGTATTTAATACATATGTTTGTCATCATCAAAAAGGGGGAGATTGTTGGAACAAAATGAGTTTTATTAATAAAACACCCTAAGTTTTGATGATAACAAGGTATTAAATGGACAATTGGTATTACTAATAAATGATCTAGTGTGCAGGAACAAAGCAAAAATATCATCCTCACAGATCATCATTTGGGACTCTGAAGGACACGGTATGAAGTGTTAAGGCTCTGATGATGCTGAAAGCATCAGAGCCTCTGAAGAAGTCCTCAGAGGCCAAAAGAAAGAAACACAGTCTGAAGCGTGTGTACATCTTCAGAAGATCAAATTAACGGTATCATCAGATCCTGAAGAACTCTCTCTGAAGAAAGACAGCTAATAAGCAATGCAATAATACAACGGTCCTGTCAAATAGTACAACCGTCTTGTCAACAAAAAGGAGAGTGTACAACCAACCGTTCTCTTCTCAACGTCTTTATACCTAGAGTATAAATAGAAGACGTCTTCATAGAGAGAAGACTACTGAAAGATCATCTGAACTTAGAAAGATTCAAATCATATTCAATGTTGTGTACTGTGTTATTCTTTCTAGTGTTATATTCTAAGTTAAATATCTTTTGATATTACAGACTCTGAGCTTAGTGTTTAGAGAGTCTTGCTTAGAACTTTCAGTCCTACTTAATCTTTGTATTAAGTTAGTGTGTGAAGTCTCTTTGTCTTGTGTGACTTAGAGCAGGAAGTCTTAAGTCTTGTGTGACTTGAGCAAGGAAGTCTTAAGCTTGTGTGCTTAAGCAAGGAAGTCTTAAGTCTTGTGTGACTTGAGCAAGGAAGTCTTAAGCTTGTGTGCTTAAGCAAGGAAATCTCTTTGTCTTGTGTGACTTAGAGCAAGGAAGTCTCTTGCTTGTGTGCTTGAGCATTAGTTGTGTAATCTTTTTGATTATAGTGAAATCCCTTGGAAGTGCAAGGGGACTGGACTACTCTCGTTTTGTGAGAGGAACCAGTATAAAAATTCTGTGTGTTATTTCACTCTCTCTCTCTCTCACTGTTTTATTTGTGTTTTGTACTTAGTTAAGTTTATCATATCCGCTGCATTTATAGATTTCTTAAGACAAAAGAAACATTTTTAAAAACACAATTCAACCCCCCTTCTCGTGTTTTTCACCTTCAGTGTACATGATGTTGGAACAAAATGAGTTTTATTAATAAAACACCCTAAGTTTTGATGATAACAAGGTATTAAATTGACAATTGGTATTACTAATAAATGATCTAGTGTGCAGGAACAAAGCAAAAATATCATCCTCATAGATCATCATTTGGGCATCTAAAGGACACTGTCTGAAGTGTTAAGGCTCTGATGATGCTGAAAGCATCAAAGCCTCTGAAGAAGTCCTCAGAGGCCAAAGGAAGAAACACAGTCTGAAGCGTGTGTACATCTTCAGAAGATCAAATTAACGGTATCATCAGATCCTGAAGAACTCTCTCTGAAGAAAGACAACTAATAAGCAATGCAATAGTACAACGGTCCTGTCAAAAAGTACAACCGTCTTGTCAACAAAAAGGAGAGTGTACAACCAACGGTTCTCTTCTCAACGTCTTTATACCTAAAGTATAAATAGAAGACATCCTCATAGAGAGAAGACTACTGGAAGATCATCTGAACTTAGAAAGATTCAAATCATATTCGAAGCTGTGTACTGTGTTATTCTTTCTAGTGTTATATTCTAAGTTAAATATCTTTTGATATTACAGACTCTGAGCTTAGTGTTTAGAGAGTCTTGCTTAGAACTTTCAGTCCTACATAATCTTTGTATTAAGTTAATTTGTGAAGCCTCTTTTTCTTGTGTGACTTAGAGCAGGAAGTCTTAAGTCTTGTGTGACTTGAGCAAGGAAGTCTTAAGCTTGTGTGCTTAAGCAAGGAAGTCTTAAGTCTTGTGTGACTTGAGCAAGGAAGTCTTAAGCTTGTGTGCTTAAGCAAGGAAGTCTCTTTGTCTTGTGTGACTTAGAGCCAGGAAGTCTCTTGCTTGTGTGCTTGAGCATTAGTTGTATAATCTTTGTGATTATAGTGAAATCCCATGGAAGTGCAAGGGGACTGGACTACTCTCATTTTGTGAGAGGAACCAGTATAAAATTTCTGTGTGTTATTTCTCTCTCTCTCTCTCTCTCACTGTTTTATTTGTGTTTTGTGTTCAGTTTAAGTTTATCATATCCGCTGCATTTCTAGATTTCTTAAGACAAAAGAAATATTTTTAAAACCACAATTCAACCCCCCTTCTTGTGTTTTTCACCTTCACATGAAACCCTAAAGCACAAGGCTTACAAAGACACAAAACCCTAAAAGACTACATCTTTGATATATTTGTTTAAGCTTCGGTTTTGGTAAATAAAATAGCTTTAGCAACCTTCTTTATGTAGGCTTCACAATGCTTCAGCTCCAAGAAATCTTCTAAAGGAAAAATATATATTTTTACTAAATCTTCTTTGCATCAAAATATTCCTCCCATAAATATATTTGTTGAAAATATATTTTAAATTTAAATCTTCTAATCTTCTTGAAGCACAAAGATTTATTTGAAATAAATCTTTTATATTCTCTACAACAATCTTCACAAGATATATTTTAAAATCAAATCTTCTTGAAGCACAAAGATTTATTTGAAATAAATCTTTTATATTCTCTGCAACAATCTTCACAAGATATACTTTAAAATCAAATCTTCTTGATTCCTTAATATTTTATCTTGAGGAACATGTAATCAAGTAAACCGCCTTCTGAATATTCTGGAAAATACATGCGTCTTGGCACACAAGTTTGCGTGGATTAATTCTTCAACCAAATCTTTCTGGGATCTCACACGAAAATAAATCTTCCAAGAAACGCGAAAAGGGCGTACACTATGATGTTATACACAATGTTACCACATCTAGTCCAACATCTTGCTATAACATTGTTTTAACAAAATGATGCCAACAACCAAAAACCCAACAAACTCTTATTAAAACAATCATGAGGGAGTACATTCGTTGCATTAAAGAATTGCGTCATAAACTGCCTTTACTCTAACCAATCACAGACTGTGAGTAAAGACAAAGTAATTGACACGTGTACTCCACTTGGCTGAAACACTTCAGAGTTTAAAAACTTTCAGCGTCTGAAGACCTTTCGGAGTTCAGAGGCTGAATTCACAATTTTCTTTTCAGAGCTTGCTTTCTTCAGAGACTAAAGTCATGTTCAGATGCCTTTTGATAAAATCTAATCTTTCAACTGCTAAGGGTTTTGTAAATATATCAGCCCATTGTCTTTCAGTTTCAATGTATTGAATATTTACACTACCCTTCTGAACAAGGTCTCTTATAAAATGATGTTTAATTTCAATGTGTTTAGCTCTTGAATGCAAAATTGGATTTTTAGAAAGTTGAATAGCTGCAGTGTTATCACAGAAAAGTGGAATATTGTGACTATTAACTTTGTAATCCTCTAACTGATATTTCATCCAGAGTAGTTGTGTGCAACACTTGGCTGCTGATATGTATTCTGCTTCTACTGTAGACAAAGCTATAGTAGTTTGTCTTTTGCTAGCCCAAGATATGAGATTCTCTCCAAAAAATTGACAATTGCCACTTGTAGATTTCCTCTCTATCTTGTCTCCAGCAAAGTCAGCATCACAGAACCCTATAAACTTATAATCATTTGTTTTCTTATCAAATAATCTAAGATTTGTGGTTCCCTTCAGATATCTAAAGATTCTTTTTACAGCAGTAAAATGAGATTCTCTAAGATCTGATTGGAATCTAGCACACAGACAGACACTGAATAAAATATCAGGTCTTGATGCAGTTAAGTAAAGTAAAGAACCTATCATACCTCTGTATAGCTTCTGATCTACTTTGCCTTCTGAATCATCCTTGCTGAGACTGCTTGTTGGATGTATTGGTGTTGTCATTGATTTGCAGTCTTCCATGTTGAATTTCTTCAACAGCTCCTTTTTATACTTGGTCTGATGAATGTAGGTTCCATCTTTGTTTTGGTTGATTTGAATTCCCAGAAAGAATTTCAGCTCTCCCATCATGCTCATTTCAAATTCTTCCTGCATAATCTTAGAAAATTCCTTGCACAAAGATGGATTAGCAGATCCAAAAATAATATCATCAACATAAATTTGAATAATTAAAATGTCATTCTTAAATGTTTTACTAAAGAGAGTATTGTCAACTTGACCTTTTTGAAAACCTTTTTCAACTAAGAAATTGCTCAGCCTCTCATACCAAGCTCTGGGAGCTTGTTTCAGACCATAGAGTGATTTCTTTAGCTTAAAAACATGGTCAGGATGTGAAGCATCCTCAAAACCAGGAGGTTGTTTGACATATACTTCTTCAGAAATGTAACCTTTTAAGAATGCACTTTTAACATCCAATTGATATAAAATAATATTATGATGAGTAGCATAGGAAAGAAGTAATCTAATAGCCTCAAGTCTAGCAACTGGAGCAAATGTTTCAGTGTAGTCAATCCCCTCTTGTTGACTATACCCTTGAGCTACTAGTCTTGCCTTATTACGAACAACTTCTCCTTGTTCATTTAACTTGTTTCTGTAGACCCATTTTGTTCCAATGATGTTCTTCTTAGAAGGTTTGGGTACTAAGCTCCATACTTCATTTCTTTCAAATTGGTTTAGCTCTTGTTGCATTGCTACAATCCATGCATCATCAGCTAGTGCTTCATCAGTTGAACTTGGTTCCACTAAGGAGATCAATCCAATTAATGAGTCTTCATTTCTGAAGCTTGATCTAGTTTTCCTTTGACTGTCCTTGTTACCAAAGATTAGCTCTTTTGGATGTGAGGATTTGTATTTGAAAGAATGCTTTGATTGTTCAACTCTGCTTGGTCTGCTTCTGATAATTTCTGATGCTGAGTTATCTTCGGAGTCCAAGGTTTCAGGAGTTGAATTCGTTTCTTTAGAAATTGGTTGAGATGGTTCTGATGTTCCTCTAGGTTCTGATTCTTCATCATCTGATAGTTGTAGATCTGAAAGTTCTCAACTAGCTCTGACACTTTGTCAGGCTGCTTGTCATCAAATTTTATGTGCATACTTTCTTCCGCTGATCACTAGCCTCCATTCATCTGATTTTAAATGGCTTTTCCTACAAGGAAGATCTGAATGGTAGACAGTTTTACATTTTGGTACCCATTGCTTTCTGGGTCCAGTTTGGTTAGTTCTATAATCTTTAGTTCTTCTTTGCCTCTGTGAAAAGCTTTGTGGACTCTTAAAAAATTTCTTTTGAAAGTTTGGTCTTTGAAAATTGACCTTCTTAGTCCATTGATTTTGAAATTGAGGCTTTGATTGATAATCATTATAGGACTTAGGTTGCTCTTCTAATCTAGGATTAGTTTTGCTTACCAGAGTCTTATGTTGATTATTTATCATTAGCTTGGTTTGTTTTAGAGTCTGATTGGATGAGCTTCTGAGTCACAAAGTTTTTAGAGTCTTAGACTTGACAGTCTCAAGTTCTAAATGCTTAGGTCCAGAGTTGCTTTCTTTGGGGTTCTGAGAAACAACCTCTGAAGTGACTTCAGAGCTTGTTTTGTAGATTCCAGAGATACCCTCAGAGTCTGAAACAACCACAGCTTTGCCTTTGTTTTTCGCAGGCACAAAGGTTGAATAAAGATTATCAGGAGTATTATTCAAACAAATATAGGAATTTTGTTTCCCATATGATTTACCATATGAGTAACCAACTCCTTCACCTACATTTTTAGAAACATTATAAATCATAGACGCCATTTTACTTTTGTTGGCGTTCTGATGAACAAACTCCTGAAGAGCAACCTCATGCTCATTAGTAGGTTTGTTACATCTTGTGCACCCATTTTCAAGTTCTTCAATTTTGATTAAAGAATTTTTGTATAGAGCTTGAAAATGTTCAGCTTTCTTTGCTAACTCATCCTTCTGTGTTTTTAAAAGTTTTAGTTTAGAGGATGATTCAGCAAACTTGCTTAGAGACATACCAAGGTAGGTTAAAAGTTGTTCTTTAGAATAATTTAAAAATACCTGTTCAGATTCATCAGAGTCTGATCCATCAGAGTCTGATCCATCAGAGTCTGATCCTTCAGAGTCTGATCCCTCAGAGTCTGATTCTTCAGAGTCTCCATCAGCTGTAGCCATCAGAGCCACATTTGCTTCTTCATCATCACTGTCTGAGGATGTTTCCAGGTTCTCAAATGTTGCCATTAAGCTCTTCTGGAATTTCCTCTTGTAACTCTTCAGGACACTCAGCAATGAAGTGTCCTGGTTTGTTACACTTAAAGCAGTTCTTCTCTTCTCTACTGGGAGTATTCCTTGAGCTATTTCCTTTGTGACTCTTGCTCATTCTTGCCCATTTTCGAAAGTTTCTAGTGAACATGGCAAATTCCTCATCCTGTTCATCTTCTTGATCATCTGAAGAAGAATCCTCCTCAACCTCCAGAGTTTTAGCCTTGAATGCTTTTGAAGATTTCTTGGTTGAAGTTAAGGCTACTGATCTTTCCTTCTTCTTCACTGCATCAACATTCAATACCATCTCATGGCTCTTGAGATTGCTGATGAGTGATTCAAGAGTGATTTTCTCAAGATCCTTAGCTTCTTCAATAGTTGTGACCTTAGGTCTCCATTTGTCAGACAAGCTGTTCAGGATCTTCCACACATGATCAGAGGTTGTATAGCTTTTCTTCAGAATCCTGAGATTAGACACCAGAGTCTGAAATCTAGAAAACATAGTCTCAATGTCTTCCTCAGGTTTCATGGTAAAAAGCTCATACTGCTAAACCAGTATTCTTGCTCTGGCATTCTGAACTTGCCTATTACCATCATAGTTTGAGCAGAGAGAGTCATACATAGATTTTGTTGTAGATCTATCCATTATTTTGGTATATTCATCATGATATATGGCTGACATCATGATTTGTTTGACTTTGTTGTGTTTGGCAAATATCTTCTTGTTCTCAACAGACAATGCTCTCTTCTGAGCTAACGTAATCTTTCCATCAGGACCTATTCCATCAATAGGTACTGCTTCTTCTATCAGGTCCCAAAGTTCATCATCATTTCCATTGACGTAGTGGTAAATGTTATCTTTCCACCGTTCAAATCTTAGAGCATCACCACTAAAAACTGGAACCTTTTTATTGCTGCAATCATGATTAGACACTGAAGAGGTAGAAGTCATGTTGTCGTAGTTGTATTGAACTTGAGAGAGATCTGAAGCAGTAGGTGTGGATTCCCCAGACATACAGTGTTTTTCAAAGATCTTTTACTGTCTCACTGTGAAGTGATTAAAAAACAGAACCGGAGCTCTTGATACCAATTGAAGGTGAAAAACACAAGAAGGGGGGTTGAATTGTGTTTTGAAAAATAATTCTTTTCTAGTAAACAGATTGTAACGCAGCGGATGAACGAAGCTATTCAAAAAGCAAAACACAAATAAGACAATGAGAGAGAGAAGAATGCACACACATAAATTTTATACTGCTTCCTCTCACAAAACGAGAGTAGTCTAGTCCCCTTGTACTTCCAAGGGATTTCACTATAATCTCAAAGATTACAAACCTAATGCTCAAGCACACAAGCAAGAGACTTCTTTGCTCTAGGTCACACAAGACAAAGAGACTTCCTTGCTCAAATCACACAAGATAAGAGACTTCCTTTCTCAAGTCACACAAGACAAGAGACGTCCTTGCTCAAATCACACAAGATAAGAGACTTCCTTGCTCAAGTCACACAAGACAAGAGACTTCACAAACTAACTTAATACACAGATTATGTAGGACTGAAAGTTCTAAGCTAGACTCTCTAAACACTCAATTTAGAGCCTACAATATCAAAAGATATTTTACTTAGAAAGTTACACAAGAAAGAATGAAAACAGTTCACAGCTTGGATACAATTTAAGTCTTTCTCTGAGTTTGATAATCTTCCAGTAGTCTTCTCTCTAGCAAAAAGTCTTCTATTTATACTCTAAGTATAAAGACGTTGAGAAAGTACCGTTGGTAGTACAATCTTCTTTTTGCTGATAAGACCGTTGTACTATTCCATTAGTTATGAGCTGTCTTTCTTCAGAGAGTGTCATTCAGAATCTGGTAATAACATTTCATTGATCTTCTGAATGATGTACGTAAGCTTCAGACTGTGTTTCTCTCTTTGGCATCTGAGGACTTCTTCAGAGGCTCTGAAGCTTCTTGCTTCTCAGAGTCAAAACGCTTCAGACTGTGTCCTTCAGAGGCTCAAATGATGATCTAAGTGAATAAGATTTTTACTTTGTTCCTGCACACTAGATCATTCATTAGTAATACCAATTGTCCATTTAATACTTTGTTATCATCAAAACTTAGGGTGTTTTATAACTAAAACTCATTTTGTTCCAACAACAACAAGATGTGTACATTTAACCATTCAATATACATAATCTTATTTGCACCATCAATGACCAACAAAATATATACACATTCACTTAGCACACAATCATCCAATTATCACATCATCAACACATTAACACAATCAAGATTCACCTTCCTAATGCACCTAATGTCACCTTCATGTATGTTCCTAGACATATCTACATGTGGTACCAAATCACCATCTATATCGGATACAAGAATCCTTTCACCATCTATCATCACCATCTATTAGACACAACTTATGCATGAATGATGTGTCACGACATTTCATCAATATAAATTCATTTATATATTCATCAACATTTCATGTATTAACACATGACATCACCAACTCACCATCTATTATTTCATATACATGTAAGCACATTCATACATATACACATTACACATATTCATTCCAATCACCATCAATATCATCATACATATCCAACAAGTATATGAAAACATCATCATCACTCATACTCATTTATAAGGAGCTAACAACTTATGTATTAAGCCATCATCAACATCAAAATAGTTATAGAATAATCTCCAAGTCAGACCAATCTCGCCCGGTGAAGCCCGGTGAGTGTCTCAGCGACAAAAATATAACTTTTCAGGTTTTCTGGCGAACACCAGCGAGACTCAGCGAGTTTCCTCGCCGACCGTCGCCCGGCGAACTCCTCAGCGACAAAAACAGATCATTTCAGGTTTTCTGGCGAGTACCGGCGAGCCTCAGCGAACTCCGTCGCTGACTCTCGCTGATTCTCGCCCGGCGAGATGTGCGCAGAATGCACATTCTGTTTTGGTGTCCGTTCGTATTCCACTACAAATTCACCAAAACGTGTCCAGTTCTAAAAAAGTGTTTCCTTTAAGTTATAAACATACTAACATGCATAGAAGTACAATTTTCAACACTTAAAAACATCAAAATCATCATTAATCAAAGATTATTCATATCTTTCACTAAAAACTCAAAAACACATAATTTCATATGAACATCCTTTGATTCTCGAAATTGAAACCATCAACATGTACTTTTAGTATCATATAACATAGATAACACGAAATTATCACAAAAGGAAGCATTTTGATTCATACACATTCATAAAAATACTAACTTTTAAGCATAAAAGGGTGAGAGGGTTTGGGCAAAGAGAAATGTGATTTCTCCTCCCTCTTAATCATCCACTAATCATATATAACTACTCTCTTACATCTAATTCTTCAAGAATTATCCCCTTTAATCTTCCCCTCTTGATCTTCTCTTCTATGTTCTTCACAAATTTTTTATGACAAATGAATTTCTCTCACTAAACTTCAAACTTATACCTAGGTCAAATTCCCCTTCTAAATTTACTAAATTTCCCTTCCTCATAAAAGCTTTTCTCAGCAGTCTGATAGTGTTGATTGGTTATTTGTTGTTGTTGATTTTGATCAGGTTGACCAAATTAATTTAACTGCGCATTAGTTAGTTCTTTGATCATTTCATCAACCTGATCTCTGGTTGGTGAGTTTGGGGTCTCATTTGGTTTGAGTACTTCAGTGTGCACTGACTCATGAGAATCAGTTGCAATTACTTCAATATATGTGCTAGTTTGTTGTTCAACTTCAACTTTTGGTTCAGGTTGTGTTTGAAGGTCAGGTTCTGTTTGTTGTTCAGGGGGTATTTGAGGTGTAGGATATGAATGAACATGTTCAGGTGAGATATATGGTTCAGGTTGTGGTTGAGCATGTTCAGGTTGAATTATCTCAGATGTTTCTGGTTGGACTTGAGTGATTTCTGAGATAATTTGGTTTGATGTGTTGGTTTCAGGATTGATTTGGTCTAGGTTTGAAGTTAAGTTCTGATTTTGTTCAGAGTCTGGAATAGTGTCAGAGTTCTGAGCATTATCAGATGGTTGAAGTTTAGATTGTGGAGGGAGTTCACCTGCTAAGTGTTGTTCAAGGAATTCTAGAGGTGACTCTGATGGTGTGTTTGAGGTTGGGGGGTTCTGAATTTCTTGAGTTAATACAACAGGACTTTTAGGATCAGATAAAGTACCTGAATCATTAATGATGGAGCTCTCAGCATCCTTCTTCTTTTTCTTCAGCTCCTTAGAAATCTTGATTCTTTTAAACTTTAGAGGCTCATCATCCTCTTCCACATCTTCTGAAACCACCACGTTTGTCTTCCCAGCCTTTGTCTTTGTTCTGCCTTTGCTTTCACCTTTATCAGACTCAACCTTAGCCTTGACTAATCTTGTTCTCTTCCTCTTCATTTCCTCTAGTTCAATTTCAAAGGGTTCACCTTGATTCTCCAATAACTGTACATACTGATTAACAATACCTTTTGCAACAGGAGGTATGTTAATGTTGAATGTAGTTACCCATAAAGGTCCTGAGTTTGGTAGCTGCTCTAGAGGCTTTGAATGTATCAGTGTTTGTCCTGGCAGAAAAAACATGTTTGACAAAGTACTTACTGATATAACAGAGGCTCTTAGTTCCCTCAGCAGATGATCTTGACCAGCAGCCTTGATCACATAAATTATACTACATTGGTAGAAAATCTCACTGAGAATTCTTGGATAAATGATGTGAACATTTGGCTTGCTGTTTACAGCCTTGCACATATGACAGAAAATGTACTTAGCCAAGTTAAGTTGATAACCTCTCGTGAGAAAATAGATAAAATATCTATGATCCCAAGAGAGTTGATCAGAGCTTCCACTCCTTGGGAAGATTGATCCTAGTAAAATCTTGGCTAGAAGCTTCTGTGTGGGTTTTAGGTCACCACTCTTGTTACTTTCACAGCTTTTCCCTTGCTCATAACATCTTCTTGTCATATCTTTTAGACAACCAGTGCTTTTAGCCTCAGTAGCGCTGTAGGCATGAAATTTTCCTTCATTTGGAATGTATAACATACTTGCCAAATTTGATTGAGTTAACACTACTTCAAATCCACAAATAACTGACCTGACTTCATCCTCCTTGACTTCTCTTAACCCTAGTTCAGCAGGAGTCTTGTTCTTGTTTTCAGATTTTGAATTCCTCAATGTAGTCAATTCTTTGACGTAGTCTTCAACAGTTACAACCTTGCTCCGAAACCAAAAGTCCTTAACCAGTGTAGGATAGATTGGACCATTTAATACTCTCATGTATCTAAATCCTCCATCTTGATCAGTGAAGAACTTCTCAATGTCATATTGGTTCAATCTAAGACCTTCAAAATCAACTGGTTGTTCCATAACCAAGTTGAATGATTTTCCCTTCATTTCTAATGATTTTTCCATGCTAAACAGTTCTGTGCAATTGACAATGTTGATGGGTAGGTCTTTTGGGAATGAGAATTCTAAAGTAGAAACTGATGAGGTAGAAGTTGCCATCTCGGAAGTTAGGGTTTTGGGTTTGCTAATTTCGGAGAGGCAAGGTTTTTTATGATCTAGAAGACGAAAGTGTAAAGTGTGCAAGTGTTCAGTGATTTTGATTAAAAACAAAATAAAACACTCATTAAATTAAATCAAAAAGAAACGAACCATCATTAACTGTTTCAAACCAATCAGAACGTGTGTACGTGTTGTCCATTTAGCGCCAAAACGTTTCAGTAGAAAACACTTAAACGTTTGCAATTCATTTCCTTTTCAGAGGCTTAACTTTCAGAGGTTGAAAAGTTTTTTAGAGTCTGAACTATTTCAGATGCTGAGATCTAAAATACTTCAGAGTCTAAGAATTAATTTTTCAGGACATTTAAAATAAATCAAATGTCCAAAGAAAACATTTTTAACCTCGATTGTTATTCCTTGGAATTGTCAAATAGAAGTTAAGAATACTTACCTTGCATTGAAGCTTCTTGTTTCAATTTTTTAATCAGTGTCATAGCCTGAACAATCACTCCACCAGACTGAGTTGCTATCATCTTCAACACAAGCTTCAAATTCTTCATCATAAGGATCATATTTTCTTCTATTCCTTATGAAATCCACTTCATCTTCTTCACCATCAGATTCATAAAAAATGTGCCTTTTGTGCACCAATGCTCTCCTTCCATTTGTGGTCACATGCATCCATGTGAGTGGAGAGTCTATTGTCCTCATTTGTCCTGCAGCCAAATAAACAATTTTGTCTTTTGGTACCCACTTGCTTAAGGGTACTAGACTGTTACCTGACCTTTATTCTCCATTTGTACCACTTGAGAACTATCAGGTACAAATCTTGAATATAGATCAGAAGGTGAAGCATTTTCAAATATGCTTGATGAACTTGGTTTTTCATATGTGTCAGCACATGAATAACCAATTCCATTTACACCATTGTTTTTGAAAGAAGATAATAAAGAAACAATGTCACTACTCTCAATGCATGTATTACAAAATTCTTTAGAGTCAATTGAGTTATTATAAGGTTTGCTACTACTGGCATTCCCTTTTTCAAGAACTTCAATCTTTTCTAAAGCTTTTTGATATAAACACTTAAATTGACTTGCTTGTTCACTTAAGTGCTCACAATCAACTTTGAGCTTTTTAAAACTTATGTGAACTAGCATTTAGTAGTTTTATGAGTTCAATTTTAGGAAGTTGAGAATATACCTGATTCAGAATGTCTTGTTCAGAGTCATAACTTGTAAGTTCAGACTCTGAGTCCTCTTCAGACTATCTTGTTGCTTCAGGTCTAGCTTGCACTTCAGGTCTTGATCTCCTTGGTAACCTGACTTCCTTTTCCTTTTCAGAAAAATTGTCCAGCTCTTCCCAGGTTGTCAATTTCTTTTTGCTAGTCATCTCTCCTCCATTCTTCTTGAATTCAGACCATCTTTGAAAATTCTTGGAGAAATTATCAAAGTATTCTTCATCAGATTCTTCTTTAGGATCTTCATGCTTCAGTGTCTGCTTTCCTTTTCTTGCTGCTTCCTTGTCTTTTGCTGTTGTAGCTCTAGAGGTACAAACATCACCATCTAAAGTGGAGACTTTCTTGTTGCTTAGATCTTCATTCAAAATAAGTCCATCTTCCATTTCTTCAATGAGATCAGCAACAAGTTGATGTATCTTTTGCTTCCAAACATTCACTTGTTGAGCCATGGTGTTTTTCTCCTTAGGATCTTGACTGTCTCACTGTAAAGTGATTTTCCAACAGAGCCGTGCTCTGATGCCAATTGAAGGTGCGTGGAGAAAACACAAGAAGGGGTGGGGGGTTGAATTGTGTTTTAGATATTTAAAAACTTTTCTAGATATTGAATCTATCAGAGTCTTTAAGCACAGCGGAATAGTTAACACAATCAACTTGAAACTAAGTGAATGATGAAAGAGTAAATGAGAGAGTGAGAGAGAGAAGGAGACACAACAATTTATACTGATTCCCCTCACAAATTGAGAGTACTCCAGTCCCCTTGCACTTCCAAGGGATTTCACACAAGACAAGAGACTTCCTTGCTCAGAGTCACACAAGACTAAGAGACTTCCTTTGCTCAGAGTCACACAAGACTAAGAGACTTACTTTGCTCTAATCACTAAGATTGAGACTTATCAATTACTCACGCAGGAGTAATACTAACTTCTAAGCTTAAACTTATTACAAGATAATAAATTCAGAGGCTTGAGCTAGTTTCAATTCTCACTTAATTTGAGAGATATTTGCTATTACAATTCTTTATTCTCACTTGATTCTGAGAGATATTTTATATGAAAGTTCGTTAGTCATCAATTCTTTCTTTTGCATATTTGTATGAGTTGAGAAAGACATTGAGACGTTGGAGAAATTCCCGTTGTAAAATGGTCAGCTGTAGTCTTTGAATATCCTTTGAGTAAAGCCACGTCTTCTTTGTAGTTAAGCTTTACCTTTACTGTTTGTCCAAAATACAGTAATAAGGTACAATTAGCTCCTAGAGAGAGTAGGATCATATCCTTTGTGACCATTGTAATTAGTTGTCCTTAAACACATCATCAGGCTTGATAAGAGTAGTTGATGTAGCCCTTCTGATGACTAGGGGAATTTCCTTTGCTTCTGATGAACCTTTTGCTGGAACAAAATGTGTTTTAATACACACCCTTGAGTTTTGATGATAACAAAGTATTAAATGGACAATTGATGTTACTAATGTTTAAATTAAGTGTGCAGGAGAATCCAAAGTTATATCAAGAGCACACTTGATTTAGACTCTGATGAAACCTTATGGAAGTCTGAATCTTTACACTCTGAAAGAGTTCAGAAGCTACAATGTGGTCAGAAGCTAAACAAAGTTCAGAAGCTCAAAAAGGATCAGCATGTCTGTAAGAGATCAGAAGCTCAGAGAAGTTCAGAAGCTCAAGGATGTTTCAGATGCCTACAAGAGTTTAGAAGCTATCTGCTAGTCATGAGTTATTCAGAAGATGAAGACGTTCAGAAGCTGAAATACGAAGGACTATCAAAGGCCATTTATTAAAGACCAATCAGACTCAAAGATATCAAAGGTTCATCAGAAGTAAAGGAAATCCCCTAGTCATCAGAAGGGCTACATCAACTACTCTTATCAAGCATGATGATCTGATTAAGGACAACTAATTACAACGGTCACAAAGGATGTGATCCTACTCTCTCTAGGAGCTAGTTGTACCTTATTACTGTATTTTATACAAACAGTAAAGGTAAAGCTTCACTGCAAAGAAGACGTGGCTTTACTCAATGGATATTCAAAGACTACAGCTGTCCACTTTACAACGGGAATTTCTCCAACGTCTCAATGTCTTTCTCAATTCATATAAATATGCAAAAGAAAGAATTGATGACTAACGAACTTCACTAGAAAACATCTCTAAGAATAAAGTGAGAAATTGAACTGTAATAGAAAACATCTCTCAAATTAAGTGAGAATAGAAACTAGCTCAAGCCTCTGAAGTTATTATCTTGTAATAAGTTTAAGCTTAGAAGTTAGTATTACTCCTGCGTGAGTAATTGATAAGTCTCAATCTTAGTGATTAGAGCAAGGAAGTCTTCTGCTTAGTGTAGAAGTAAGGAAGTCTCTTCTCTTGTGTGACTTGAGCAAGGAAGTCTCATTCTTGTGTGCTTGAGCAAGGAAGTCTCTGATCTTGTGTGATTAGAGCAAGAAAGTCTCTTTGTCTTGTGTGACCTAGAGCAAGGAAGTCTCTTTGTCTTGTGTGACCTAGAGCAAGGAATTCTCATGCTTGTGTGCTTGAGCATTTGAATTGTAATCTTAGTGATTATAGTGAAATCTCTTGTAAGTACAAGGGGACTGGAGTACTCTCAATTTGTGAGTGGAACCAGTATAAATTGTTGTGTCTCTTTCTCTCTCTCTCACTCTCTCATTTACTCCTTCATCATTCACTTAGCCTTAAGTTTATTGTGTGAATTATTCCGCTGTGCTTAAAAACTCTAATAGATTTAAATATCTAGAAAAGTTTTTAAATATATAAAACACAATTCAACCCCCCCTTCTTGTGTTTTCTCCACGCACCTTCACCTTTGATGTCTTGGAGTCTGATTGGTCTTGAATAAATGGCCTCTGATAGTCCTTCGTATTTCAGCTTCTGAACGTCTTCATCTTCTGAATAACTCTTGACTAGCAGATAACTTCTGAACTCTTGTAGGCATCTGAACGTCTTTGAGCTTCTGAACTTCTCTAAGCTTCTGAACTCTTGCAGACATCCTGATCCTTTTTGAGCTTCTGAACAATTCTAGCTTCTGACCATATTTTAGCTTCTGAACTCCTTCAGAGTGTAAAGATTCAGACTTCCATAAGGTTTCATCAGAGTCTAAATCAAGTGTGCTCTTGATATAACTTTGGATTCTCCTGCATACTTAATTTAAACTTTAGTAACATTAATTGTCCATTTAATACTTTGTTATCATCAAAACTCAAGGGTGTGTTCTAAAACACATTTTGTGAAGGTGCGTAGAGAAAACACAAGAAGGGGGGGTTGAATTGTGTTTTGGATATTTAATAACTTTTCAAGATATTTAAATCTATCAGAGTCTTTAAGTACAACGGAATAGTTTACACAATCAACTTAAGGCTAAGTGAATGATGAAGGAGTAAATGAGAGAGTGAGAGAGAGAAAGAGACACAACAATTTATACTGGTTCCCCTCACAAATTGAGAGTACTCCAATCCCCTTGTACTTACAAGAGATTTCACTATAATCACTAAGATTACAATTCAGATTCTCAAGCACACAAGCATGAGATTTCCTTGCTCAAGTCACACAAGACATAAGACATCCTGCTCTAGGTCACACAAGACAGAGAGACTTCCTTGCTCTAATCACACAAGATCAGAGACTTCCTTGCTCTAATCACACAAGATCAGAGACTTCCTTGCTCAAGCACACAAGCTTGAGACTTCCTTGCTCAAGTCACACAAGACAAGAGACTTCCTTGCTCTAATCACTAAGATTGAGACTTATTAATTACTCACGCAGGAGTAATACTAACTTCTAAGCTTAACCTTATTACAACATAATAACTTCAGAGGCTTGAGCTAGTTTCTATTCTCACTTAATTTGAGAGATGTTTTCTATTACAATTCATTTTCTCACTTTATTCTGAGAGATGTTTTCTAATGAAGTTCGTTAGTCATCAATTCTTTCTTTTGCATATTTATATGAGTTGAGAAAGACATTGAGACGTTGGAGAAATTCCCGTTGTAAGTTGGACAGCTGTAGTCTTTGAATATCCGTTGAGTAAGGCCACGTCTTCTTTTGCAGTTAAGCTTCACCTTTACTGTTTGTCCAAAGTAGAGTAATAAGGTACAACTAGCTCCTAGAGAGAGTAGGATCACATCCTTTGTGACCGTTGTAATTAGTTGTCCTTAGAACAAATCATCAGGCTTGATAAGAGTAGTTGATGTAGCCCTTCTGATGATTTGGGGAATTCCTTTGCTTCTGATGAACCTTTGATAACTTGGAGTCTGATTGGTCTTGAATAAATGGCCTCTGATAGTCCTTCGTATTCCAGCTTCTGAACGTCTTCATCTTCTGAATAACTCATGACTAGAAGATAGCTTCTGAACTCTTGTAGGCATCTGAACATCTTTGAGCTTCTGAACTTCTCTGAGCTTCTGAACTCTTGTAGACATTCTGATCCTCTTTGAGCTTCTGAACTTTGTTTAGCTTCTGACCACGTTGTAGCTTCTGAACTCTTTCAGAGTGTAAAGATTCAGACTTTCATACGTTTCATCAGAGTCTAAATCAAGTGTGCTCTTGATATAACGTTGGATTCTCCTGCACACTTAATTTAAACATTAGTAACATCAATTGTCCATTTAATACTTTGTTATCATCAAAACTTAAGGGTGTGTACTAACACACATTTTGTTCCAACAATCTCCCCCTTTTTGATGATGACAAACATAAGTATTAAATACAATTGTTGTTGATAAAAATCAGCTATGTTGACATTAGGCTTTTGAGTTTTGCAAGCTCCCCCTAAGTCTGATATCTCATAGGGTTTGGTTTGTAAGCCCCCCCTATTTTGTATCCATAGTTAATTTTAATCAGTTTCAGAATTACTTTATTATATGACTTAAATTATTCATATTTTACTATATAAAGAACAAGGTTTGCAAGCTTCTTCTTTTCATAGTGTGATAATCTTTGAATAAAGTTGCACCCTTACTCAAGTACTATCTATGAATAATAAACTTCAACTAATAAATGTATTCTCCTTGAAATTATGCTCTTGATGAAGATGCAAGATGAATTAAATATTTAAATTAAATGACAATAGGACCAGAGGCACTAGAAACGTATACATACACACTTGGTTCTGATGGTTATCATGAAATACAGTTTCAGAGTTCAAAATATTTTTCAAACAGTTCAGAGCTTAAAAAAAAAATCTTTTCAAAGAAAAGTTCAGAGCCTGAACCAAAAACTTGAAAACAGTTCAGAACTCTTTTTAGCACAATATTTTGAAATCCTCAAAGATCAGATTGTCATATCAAAGCATGTACCTCATGCCACTATTTTGACCATTCTCCTACATTCTCTCTTTGAAGCACTACAAAGTCCTAAAAGCAAAGTAATTTTTCTTCTTCCAACAATTGATTTACCAATATTCTTTCTCCCCCTTTTGTCATTATCAAAAAGAGTATAAGCAATTTAATTAACAAGTACAACGTCCAATACGGTCAAATCAGGAGTGGTTGAACGAATTTAAGACCTTGTCGGTGAAATGAGCTTATAAAAGGAGAGAAGCCTAGTCATTTTATTCACACAGAATAATCTTAGGTTATTGATAGATCTCTTGAGAGAAAAACTGAAACGCTCAGAGAAGAAGAAAGCAGTTTCAAAGAGAGATAGTCAAGATAGGAGAAAACATAAGAAGAAACCAATAGAAACAAAGCCAGTGTCTGTTACAGAAGAACTCAGTTCAGAGTCTGGAGAAAAATCTTTGGACGCTGACTGTTTTAAGTTCTGAAGACATATATTCCTGAAGAAAATCAAACTGATATCCAAGGCTCTAAAGGGGCTAGAGTCTTTTCCTGAGGAAAACCAAACTGATGCATCTGAGTCGGTTTCTTCAAGAAAGACTACTGGTTGGATAGCTCAGCCAAAATCTCAACCTTTCCCCTCTACAAAGATCATAGTTAGGCTTGCAACCTCAAATATGACCTTTGGAGCATCCAGAAGATAGTCCTTAGAAATTTTGATATGTAATCCAGAACTTATGTTCTCAATGAAACAAAGTTCATTACTTTGGCTTGTTTATTTTTTATTTCTTATTTATTTCTTCTCTTGTTATGTAATTTGATTGTTTAAGAATAACCAAATATTGTACTCATTGAAAATCAATTTTATGAATGAAACTCAAGAGTTTGAAAAGTCAATTTGCAAGATTGTTTATTTGACGAAAATGAAAGTCAGTTCAAGAATTAAAACAAACAAAAGACATGCGAAACAGAATCAAAACAGACATACAAGCATCCAAAAAAAATATAGTGACTAAATCTTCAGGGACTAAAAACGAAATTGTGCAAAACTATAGGGACCAAAAATATATTTAACCCTATATTTTATGACCACTTTAATCGTATGATGTGTGATTAGGCCAATATTTCGACGTTCCTCGTAAAAATGGAGTTGTTTTTGACACCACAAATTGGTCACATTTTTTTTTTCCAAGCTGTAAACCGTATTTTTTTAGGGTTAATCGGTTTTACCCCCTGGAAAGTTGGCGAGTTTTGGATTACCCCCTGCAAAATGTTTTTTAAGTCATTGTTTAATTATTTTTGAAATCATTTTTTAATTTCTTATTTCAATTTTCTGATTTTTTTAAATCATTTTTTGAATTTTTTTTATTTTTAAAAAACAATTTTTTTTAGACCTGGCAAATTAAAAAATAAAAAAGTTAAATAATCACCACGTGTCATGCCACGTCAAGATTCTATCCACGTCACATGCCTAGTTGTGCAGGAAGGGGTAAATTGATGAAATCTGATTTTTACAGGAGGGTAATCCTAAAAAAAAATTTCCAGCGGGTAATCCAAAACTCGCCAACTTTGCAGGGGTGTAAAACCCTATTAACTTTTTTGTTTAAAATCTTTCCTAATAAGTATGATTCATACTATATTTTTACCAGAAAACAGTATATGATCAACGAAAATAAAAGTATATGATTCATATGCAAAGTATTATTGGGGAGTTTTATTTGAATAGCCATAAAAATCATTGATTCTAAATCGAGTGAAATGCCAAATTGCCCCCTGAAATTTTAAAATTCATCAAATACCACCCTTGAAATTGTAAAATGTCAATCAAATTGCCCCCTGCTACGTTTACTACGTCTATTTCGAGCCTTCAAAAGCACATTGTTTAAGCTTTCAACCACCTTACGACCAGGTGAATAACAAGGAACTAAAATAGCAAAACTATCATCACTAGAATCATCCTCATCATCATTATAATTGCTTTCAAAATCAGAACCAAAAAGTTCTAATTACCCAATAGACCAATCTTAGTCATTAGATTCACGACCAAACAAGAAACAACCATCACTAACATCATACTCTTTATCAATTCTTGTCTCATCCATCTTTTCCTCTCTTTTCCTCATTGAAATAGATAGAGTAAACGGAGCATGGGATAATTCGATTGACATTTTACAATTTTAGGGGGGTATTTGCTTATTTCCAAATTTCAAGGGGGTATTTGACGAATTTTGAAATTTCAGGGGGGTATTTGACATTTTACTCTTCTAAATCTATAATAATATTATTTGGAAGCCTTTTTTTCAAATGACTTTGTACACGTGGCATCCTCTAAACAATGCTTTTCTAATATTGTTTTGGCCATAAATGATTTTTTTGTTTTTTTTTTTTTTTTTGCATTATTTCCTCTAAGTCAGCAATTTCTCTGCATTAAATGTAATTATGGTACAATAAAAAATCTTGGTCAACATCATAACTCAAATGTAACATCTCATTCATTCATTTTCTGATCTCATTCCTTCATTATCATAATTAAATTAATGAAAAGTTGATCATTGTATAAAGACCAACAAAAAAGGCCTATGTAAACATGGAAACCTCAATTAGACTTAAATAAAATTTAAGAAATAAAATCTTAATTAATTCACCTACTTAAAAAGTACAGCAAATCATTCAAATTCAGGTAATTCATCTTCCAATTAAAATATACAAATTATTATTATTTCTTTTGTTAATAATTCAAATTATTATTATTTCAACTTCAAATAATTTTTAAATTCATATCATTTATTATTTTCGTGCATGATATTTTTTTCAAATTTTTTTTTATAATTCTTTAAACAACTAATATTAAAATTAAAATGATTAAAATAAAAATATTTTTTATAGCTTTTAGTAGAATGCAGCGGGTATATGAAAAACTAGATAAACACAAGACACACAAACAGAGAGAGAGAGAGAGAGAGAGAGAGAGAGAGAGAGAGAGAGAGAGAGAGAGAGAGAGAGAGAGAGAGAGAGAGAGAGAGAGAGAGAGAGAGAGAGAGAGAGAGAGAGAGAGAGAGAGAGAGAGAGAGAGAGAGAGAGAGAGAGAGAGAGAGAGAGAGAGAGAGAGAGAGAGAGAGAGAGAGAGAGAGAGAGAGAGAGAGAGAGAGAGAGAGAGAGAGAGAGAGAGAGAGAGAGAGAGAGAGAGAGAGAGAGAGAGAGAGAGAGAGAGAGAGAGAGAGAGAGAGAGAGAGAGAGAGAGAGAGTAGTCCGGTCCCCTTGCACTTTCAAGGGATTTCACTATAATCACTAAAGATTACAATTTCAAATGCTCAAGCACACAAGCAAGAGACTTCTCAAAATGCTCAAACACACAAGCAAGAGACTTCTTACAAACTAAAACAAGTAATCAATACTAATACACTTGTAAAATAGAGGTGTTCTAATAATCTAAACTTTACACAAGACTCACTAACACTTAAATCAAATTTGAGTGAATGAAGTAGTTTCAGAGCTTAGAGTCTTTCAAATATCAAAAGATATTGTAGCTTAGTGTATTGTCCAGTTGAAAGTTCAGTTCTTTAGTAGGTCAGTTATTTCAGTAGTCTTTTTTCAAGATAGATGTCTTCTATTTATACTTCAATGATTTGTAGACGTTGAGATAAGACCGTTGCAATTCTTTGATGATTAACTGTTGTTGATTCTAGAAGATATGAAATTGATTCTCTTTTCCAAAAGAAGTAAATCAATTCCACTACTCCAATGTTGTCAAAACGCTCCATCATTTTGAGTAAAGATAGTACAAAAATATACTATACGCTCTATTTGATGATAAGGTTAAGGATAAGAATGTTGTACTATTTGATTATTCCTTAACCATGAGCTGTCATCCTTACATCCTTTAAAAGATCATCCAAGAAGCTTTTCTCAAAGATACTGATCAGTGCATTTTAATGCGCATTCTTCTACTATTTACTAGTGTTTTCCTATGGTTTAATTTACTATTTTCACTATTTTAATGTGTTTTTATATTTAAGTTTATTTCTAGCTTTATTTTATTTTCGCACTTATTTTATGAATAAATAGCACTTTGACACCTTCTCAGTCCGCAGGTCATAACTTGAGCTAGGAATATCGGATTGAGGCGCGGGAAGATGCGTTGGAAAGATAAGAGATAGAGTTACACTTTCATGTTGAGGCCAGAACCCAGTTCGGGGCGCAAATGTGTCAAATAATTGCGTCATGTTCCAGACTTAAAAAGATTTAATTATTTGCAGCATAACATATATTTTTCGGCCCAATTGTTTTGTGGTCTGTTTTGCTTGCTATATAAGAACGAATTCTGAACTGGTCAGGGTCACCATTGTATTCCTACAATTGAGAAAATACATCTTTGAATTTCGGCTATGTTCATGAGGAACTAAAAACCCTAGGTTGATCCATCGGTAAAGGAAACTTCAATTTGTATTCCCAAGGTTCGGTTTTAATAGTAATTTCTTTCTTTCATATGTCTACTGCTCCTTTATATCAATTCTCAAGCTTTTATATTGTGTGCACGAATTCGAATTTGTATGCTTAATCTGTTCGTGTTCGTGCCTTCGAAAATTATTCAAATCAATTCAACGCTTGTTTAAATTTGTTCGAATAGAAATTGATATAAACTATCACGCTTAGCCATAGGGCTGGCCGAATTTTGTAATGATATCAACCATGTTAGTGACGCTTGTTCACTGCCCACGGTTGGTTGACGCATTCTTTGCTTAATCGAATAAAATTCTACGAACCTGATAATCGCTTGTAGCCGAGCATAGACTTTGAATGAATCTACTTTAGTAACCTGTGATGAATTAACAATTGAAGTTTGCCTAAACCAATATATCGATCGTCTTTAATTAATTGAATCTTTAATCTTTTTCTTTCAACTGTTTTCCACAATCAAAAACCTCCAATTTACAGTTTAATTGTTCTGATAATTGTTGAATATTGATTGTGAGTCTTTGGGAGACGACCAAGGTTAGTTACCTTGTACTACTCTTTAAATAAATATATTTTGACCACGAAACGTCAATGATCAAATTGGCGCCGCTGCCGGGGACTCAAAATTCTGTTTAACCAGTATTCGAATTTTGTGAAATTGAGAATCAACTAACATTACTAACAATTTTTGTTTTCAGTTTTTGCTGTGTTTATAGGTTCTGACGCTGAATTTTGCATTGAAGCTGGAAAAAATAATCAATTTTCGGCCAGCAGCTCAGATTGGTCCGAAATTTGGTCACCAATTCAGAAAAAAATCAAGGAATAATACTTTCGTATCAAAGATAAGAAATCCCAAGCTGAAAAGCCGAAATTTAGACCACTTTTTATTTTTTTTTAATTTTCCATATATTTAAAAAAATCCGAAAAAATTATATGGTTTTTGTATTGAATACGCTTATGTATTGAATACGCCGATGTTACTGTACCTTTTGAATTGAAATATGGTTTAATCCACTTGTTGCCAAGGTTCAATGGTCTTCCAGGTGAGGATCCTCATAAGCATTTGAAGGAGTTTCGGGTTGTATGCTCCACACCCTTGAGGCCTGAAGGTATCACAGAAGATCATATCAAGCTAAGAGCCTTCCCGTTCTCCTTACAGGGTGCTGCCAAAGACTGGCTCTACTATCTTCAACCAAATTATGTTACATCTTGAGCTGATTTGAAGAAGGTCTTTCTAGAAAAATATTTCCCCGCGTCCAGAGCTGCTTCGATCAGAAAAGAAATATGTGGTATCAGGCAGAACAATGAGACATTGGCTGAGTATTGGGAGCGATTCAAGTAGTTAGTTTCCAGCTGTCCTCAACACCAAATCACTGAACAACTTCTCATCCAATATTTCTATGAGGGTTTGCAACCAATGGATAGGAACATCATGTATGCTGCAAGTGGTGGAGCACTTATTGATAAGACTCCAGCTGCTGCTAAAACTTTGATTGAGAACATGTCACTAAATTCTCAGCAATTCTCAACCAGAAACAATAATGTGAACCAAACAAGGGGTGTCAATGAAATGGAGGCTTCCTCTTCTTCCATCAAGGCTCTAGAAACCAGAATTGAAAGTAGACTTGATGAACTTACTTCTTTGATGAAACAGTTGGCAGTTAATAAACCTCAAACAGCTAAAGTGTGCGGCATCTGTACTTCTCATGAACATTCGACCAACACATGTCCTATTCTGCAAGATGATACAATAACTGAGCTACCTAAAGCATATGCATCAGCAGCAGCCCTTTCCAATTAGAACAAGTACAACAATCCTGACCTCTCCACCAACATCTATCACCCTAGTTGGAGGAATCATCAAAACCTCCGATATGGGAATCGATCACAGGTTGCAGCCACTTCTTCTCCACCAGTCACATCTTCACTAGAGGACCTTGTTAAGCAATTGGTTGCAAGTAGCACAAAATATCATCAACGAACAAATGCTAACATTCAAAACTTGACAACACAGATGGGACATATGGCTAATGCAATATGTCAATTGCAAGCTCAGGGCTCCGGTAACCTTCCTGCACAAACAGTGCCGAATCCAAATGCGAATCCAAATGTGAGTGCAATTACATTAAGATCCGGAAGAGTGTCAGAACCAGCTCCAGAGAAAAAAAATAAGAAAACCATTACATCACCATCTACTCCTGAACCTAAAAAAGAAAAAGTATATGTGCCACCAATTCCTTTTCCTCAAAGGGTGCAGAAAAATAGAAAGAAGACAGTTGAGGAAGACAAAGAGATTCTAGATACATTCAGAAAAGTAGCAGTTAACATTCCTCTTCTTGATGCAATTAAACAGATCCCTAAATATGCCAAATTCCTGAAAGATTTGTGCACAAACAAGAGGAAGGTGCAAGAAAATGATAGAGTTAGTTTGGGAATAAATGTTTCTGCTTTCATTCATACCAATTCCGTTTCCTCAGCTAATGTCCCAGCTCTCAGTCAGAACCTGCCACGAAAGTGCAAGGATCCAGGAGTTTTTTCTATTCCTTGTTCCATTGGGAATAGAAAGTTTGAAAATTGCATACTTGATTTGGGAGCAGGTATTAACGTTATGCCTACTTCTATTTATAATAACCTTGATCTTGGTCTTTTGCAGCCTACTTCTATTTATAATTCCCGCCATGCTGGAGTGGTAGAAGATGTCCTTGTGCAAGTTAATGACTTAATTTTTCCTGCAGACTTCTACATTTTAGACATGGAGGGAGAAAACAATTCTAGCAAGGCACCCATTCTGGGCCGACCATTCATGAGAACGGCAAAAACAAAAGTTGATATTTATGATGGAACAATGTCCATGGAGTTTGGCGACATTGTCGTTAAATTTAACATTTTTGATGCCATGAAACATCCCTTGGAGGAACATCCCTTGATGAGACCTGGCCTGAATTCTTTTCTCTAGATTTTCCTTCATTTTCTGATTTTGATGATACTTACTCATGTGATTCATGTACTAACACTAACCTTTGCTCTGTTTGTGTTGAGATTGAACCTGCCTTGCAGGATAATAACTTTCATACAGGTAAAGGTGAAGTTGTCAATGATGCGATCTGTACGGTTGAAGTTCTTGACATTCGGGGTGTTCCAACAAAACCATCCATAGAACATCCACCTTCCTTAGAGCTTAGACCACTTCCTGCAAATCTGAAATATGCCTACTTAGAGAAAAATGAAAAGATACCTGTGATTATCTCTTCTAACCTTGATTTTTATCAAGAAAATAAGCTTTTGCAGGATTTGAAGAAGCATAAAAAGGCTATTGGGAGATCATTGGATGACATGCAAGGCACCAATAAAGTTTTCAAAGTACTGTTCCATGATTCTTCAAGGCCTCCACCAAAACCACCAGACATGGAAGCTCCAGCTACTACAGCTTAGCCCTCGGGTGTGTTCCTTCCTTTTTCTCACTTTATACTAACTTTTACATTGCGGACAATGTCCGATTTAAGTGTGGGGGACATTTACATTTTAGTTGTTTTTAATTTTAGTTTTTCATATATAAAAAGAAAATAAAAAAATATAAAAAAAACAAAAATCACAAAAAAATAAATAAATTAGTGTTTGGCAGGTATGCAATTGTTATGAGTAGTCACATGTTTTAGGACTAGAGCAATATAGCTGTAGGGTTGGTGAAATCTTTGGAAATTTTTGTTTTGATACTTGATATGATGATCTTTGCACCTAAATGCACAACTGCTGAAAACTTGCAAACTTAGTAGTGGCTTGATAAGTCTTTAAAATATACAATCATTAGCCAAAGTTATCTGAGTATAGAATACAACGAGGAGGTATGATTAAGACTAAGTTTGGGGAAAAAGCTAGATTACTTGATTGTAGGATCATGGCTTGATTAAATGCTGGGACACTGCATATCTTTAAAATAAATAAAAAATATAATAATAAAATAAAAAAATAATAATGTTCCTGTGCCTAAAACTGGAGGAACAATAAGGCATATGTGGAGTTCCTGTGCCTAAAACTGGAGGAACAAATGTTGTGTAGGGTGCTCTACTCGGAGCAACAGCACTACTACAAAATATGAAATAGACAGCGCACTTTAGACAGCGCTTATTTACAAAAGCGCAGTTAAAAATTTTACGGAAACCTTAGACAGCTCTTGTTGTGAAAAGCGCGGTCTAAAGTTCTACCATTTGACAGCCCTTTTCTGTAAAAGGGCTTTTATAAGGTTGACAAAAAAAGTTAAAATCTACTAAAATTTTATGTTTCACTTTAGACAACACTTTATAAGAAAGCGCCGTCTAAGGACTAGCATTAGACAACACTTTTGAATTGATTAAAAGCGTTGTCTAAAGTCTAGCATTAGACAGCGCTTTTGAATTGATTAAAAGCGCTATCTATATACATTCACTTTTTTTTTTTTTGTATAGCAATATACTATTTCTTTTAAAGAGAAAATACAATAAAAATGAAATTATAATAAAAAAAATAATAACGATTTATTTTTGATAAATTTTATAAAGTTAAAAACAAATTTTGATAAAAAAAATTTTGTTACACCAATTTGATAGTTTACTCTTTTATAATTTTATATATACTAGCGGGCCAGACAGGCGCGTTCCGCGCCTGCCTGTGTCTAACTTATGTCCAAAATAAATAACTAAAGACATGCCCCTATAGTAAGTTTGTTAATAAAAGATTTTTGTTGCTAAAAAAAATTCAAGGGTATTATTGGTATTATGAAAAGTCCACACCAAATTTTTTTTTTGTATCCTTTTTATATATAGTATAAAAAAAAATTCAAGGGTATTATTGGTATTATGAAAAGTCCACACCAAAAATTTTTTGTATCCTTTTTATATATAGTATAGAATAGATATATATATTAAATTTTATAATAATGATTTTCTTATAAAAAAAAAGTTATTTCTTTTTTGCCAAGAAAAATAAAATTCATTATTTATTAAAATTTAAATTAAAGATACGGTTGTAACAAAAAAAAATATTAAAGATACGGTGACAACGATTTGCTTCATCTTCTCTTCTGCTTCATATCTCACGCCGAAACCCTTTTTTTCCTGATACCCTAAATTCGCTCCATCTCTCACGCCAACTTATTTTTCTCTGTGTAACAATCATTCTCTTCACTGCAACCTATGGAAATCTTCTTCTCTTTCGCTACGAACCTGCTCGCGACTAAGTCCTCTCGTTCTTCTCTTTCGTCGATCTGCTTCGCCATCGCAGCTGGAGTTCGTGTTCAGAGAGGTATTTTAGTGACCTCTATTCCTCAACTCTCTTTCGTCCACTGTTGCAATTTTTCAACTCTATATGATATGTTTAGTGGGTTTACTTTTTTTTCTTCTTTGAAAGGAAACTAATTTGAATTTTTGGTTTGTGTTAGGCAGTATTTTATTTGAATTTTTGGTTGCAGTTAGGGTTGCCAAGGCGCCGCATTATTGGCAGTGTTGTTTATGGAACATATGAGGCTATTAGGTATAAAGTATGTAATGGTCTTAGAATTTAGATTATTAATTTTTATAATCAATTTATGAAAAAGAATAACACTATTTTCACTGTTGTAGGTTGATTTGGTTTTGATTAGTTGGGCTGGTTTTGCTTTGTTTTGGATTGATCGAATTTAACCGAATATTGGAGTGGGGCGCAAGTTCAAATATATATACCCTAAATTCTACGAGGATGGGGTAAGCTTCTTCATAAATCGATATATAGTTCTTTTCTTTAGTGGTATGCTTTACTTAGTTGAGTGTTGTTATTTTGGTTCATTTTGTTGAATGAATGAGATTTCTCAGCTCTGGTTTTTTTTAGTAATGGTTAAATAGATGAAGAAATTAGTTCATTGATATGATTAAATAGGTTTATTGAAAATTCGCAGCTCTGTGGTTTTCTCTTAATGATTACTTTAAAATTGTTTTCTAGCTGTATTCTCATTTTATTCACCAAGTATATATAGGCTTACATGAGAAAAACACTATTAATAGATTCTTTTCTATTAGCAGTTTGGATAATTTGAACCGATGCTTATGGAAATTCATTTGCATTGTGTGATGTAAGAAACAAACATAACAGGTAAGAACATTGAGAACATAGTAGTGAACCTTTAATAGCTCAAACTATTACATTGACTATATGTTATATGGTATAAGGCATTGTTTATCCAATATATAAGCTGAGATTTGTACACTTCTGTTAACTTAAGCTTTGTAACTCACTTTTCTCCTACTATAATTTTGCAGGCACAAATAACTTTAATATTGACAATAAGCATATATGTTGGACTTGTTATAAGGTGTGAATATTCTATCTCTATATTAGAAATAATAGTCATATGGTATTTCATACAAGGTTATAATTATCTGTCGAGATTTATTTGTGTATAGGCATGTATCTCTATTAGTTTAGATTGTATTTTATACTCGATAGATTTAAAACTTATTAATTTGGTTTTTATTCAAGCCTTGCAATATTTGTTTCCAAAACTGAACAAATTACCTGGACTTTTGAAAATTAGGCTAATTGGACAAACTACAATTAGAAGTGATGCTATGTGTGGTCTTTTCTTGGTGTCAGAAGCTTGATACATTATGGGAAATCATACTGAGCTCATAAAACTCTAATCTTCCTACCGGAAAAACTTTGCTGTCTTTCCTTGTAAAGTAGGAGTAGAGAATGACCTTACTTTTGGTTTGTTGTGTTTTGATTGAGTATGAAGAATTAGGTATTTCAAACTTTCCAACAGATGCAAATGTTGATGCAGAGCTAATATGATAAATAGGCCTTAAATTCTTTAGCATCTAAGTTGGGTGTGGTGAACATATGTTATTTTCTCAAATCAGTCTTTTATCTGACTAACATGTGATATCAATAATTCATTTCTTTTATAGATTTTTGAGGAAGGCAGTGGAAGAAAGAATGGTGTTGTTTGACATAGTAGATCAAAGCTCAAACTTTATACAAAGCTCTGATTTGTTTTTTCATAGAACGCAGCTGATAGCGGCGCAGAAGACGACTGCAATGATGACGGAAAAATTGGAATCAACGACGACTCAATCTTATTCTATTTCACAGATAAGCTCATTCGACCTCTCATTCTGCTTTATATGTATAAATGTTGGTTTTGTTATTGTTTTCAATTCTTTTCGGTGGAAGTTGTTGATTTAAGCTTATTAATTTAAGCTTATGCCTTTTGCTCAAAGGAAATATTCTAATCTCTGCCGTTTCCAAATCAGGGTGGATATTGAAATTCAGGGCAGATTTAATGTCTGATCTTATTGTTATTTTTCAAAGGGAAGGTATTGAAATTGTTCAGGATCCATTGTGCAACTTTCAAAGTAAAACCGGCTAAGTGTTGATCTCTAATCTATTTTCTTATTTCAGTTTTGGTAGTTAGTTGTAGTTATATAGAGTAAGTTTTTTCGTAAATCTATTTTCTTAGTGTTGATCTCTAATCTATTTTCTTGTTTCATTATTAAGAGATTAGTTTTTCACTCATTAGTTCTATTGCGACAATTGATTAAAGCATCTACTGAAAACACGTAAGTATACTACTATATATGTTAATGGTTGAAGCAATAAGATACTTATTTTTTAACAATGTTCATATCATGATAGTTCTTATACATATCTATTGTTTTAATTAAATTTTTCTTCCACTTGGTTTGGATACTGAAGGTTATTTGGAATTTATTTTTTGCAGTGACTCTGATAGAGACAAAAAAGATGTTATATGAAGAGGTGAAAATTGCAATATTGTAATATAGAATTTTAGACATAGTGATTAGCTTAAGTGGTCTGCTCACTTTTTGTAGTAGAGGTTTTATGAAATTAAAGTATTTGGTGTAATATATGAACTTTTTACATACTATATTATATATATATGCAAATTTATTACTTATTAAATTGATTGTATGGTTGGTTTGCAACTGTAATGCCAGGAGATAATTCAAAAGCATTTTTATTTTATTTTTTGTATACAAACATTTAACAGCGTTTGTTGTTAGAGAGTGCTGTCTAAAGCTATCATTAGACAGCGCTTATGCTAGAAAATGCTATCTAAACATAACATAAGACAGCGCTTATGCTAGAAAATGCTATCTAAACATAACATAAGACAGTGCTTATGCTAGAAAGCGCTTTCTAAACATAACATAAGACAACGCTTATGCTAGAAAAAGTTGTCTAAACATAACATTAGACAACTCTATGCTACAAAGCGCTATCTAAACATAACAATAGACAGCGCTCATGCTAGAAAACGCTATCTAAACATAACATTAGACTGCGCTTACATATAAAAAGCACTATCTAAAGATGCTATTAGACAGCGCTTTTACCTGATTATAAAGTGCTGTCTATACTTTTAACAGCACCAGAATAGATAGCGCTTATAAAACGTTTGTCTAAGGCCAAAAAACGCGCTGTCTAAAGCCTTTTTTGGCATAGTGAGGTTGGACTCATTACAAGTGAGATCCCGTCAGGTGAAAAGGTAGAGTAGCACCTAAAGCATAAATAAAATGAACTTAAGTAGTGTCCCTGCGTATAAAAGTCAAAAAAGCTTGTGAGAACATGAAAAGTACAGCTTCCCCTCAAGCTGAAATCTGAACCCAAACTCTGAGTTGTAGGAAAGAAAAGGGCAGCTTAGTATTCTGAATGTGTATTTTAGAGAAGGATCATGTCATGACTTTGGTTGATAGTAATAGCCAGTTCACACACACACGCATGATTATCATTGATAGTTGACATACAAGAGTTATGCCAATCTTTGAAAAACAATCCAAGGCTTGTAGCTTGAATCTTAGAATGTGTTGATTGCTTGTGACGTTATAGCATGCTTGTTTGTGTTTCAAATTTTAACTTTAATCCTAAGTTTTGCTCGGAGTGCAAAAGTTCAAGTGTGGGGGAATTTGATCAGTGCATTTTAATGCGCATTCTTCTACTATTGTACTAGTGTATTCCTATGGTTTAATTTACTATTTTCACTATTTTAATGTGTTTTTATATTTAAGTTTATTTCTATCTTTATTTTATTTTCGCACTTATTTTATGAATAAATAGCACTTTGACACCTTCTCAGTCTGCAGGTCATAACTTGAGCTAGGAATATCGGATTGAGGCGCGGGAAGATGCGTTGGAAAGATAAGAGAAAGAGCTACAACTTTCATGTTGAGGCCAGAACCCAGTTCGGGGGGCAAATGTGTGAAATAATTGCGTCAAGTTCCAGACTTAAAAAGATTTAATTATTTTCAGCATAACATATATTTTTCGGCCCAATTGTTTTGTGGCCCGTTTTGCTTGCTATAGAAGAACGAATTCTGAACTAGGTCAGGGTCACCACTGTATTCCTACAATTGAGAAAATACATCTTTGAATTTCGGCTATGTTCATAAGGAACTAAAAACCCTAGGTTGATCCATCGGTAAAGGAAACTTCAATTTGTATTCCTGAGGTTCGGTTTTAATATTAATTTCTTTCTTTCATATGTCTACTGCTCCTTTATATCAATTCTCATGCTTTTATATTGTGTGCACGAATTCGAATTTGTATGCTTAATCTTTTCGTGTTCGTGCCTTCGAAAATTATTCAAATCAATTCAACGCTTGTTTAAATTTGTTCGAATAGAAATTGATATAAACTATCACGCTTAGCCATACGCTGGCCGAATTTTGTAATGATATCAACCATGTTAGTGACGCTTGTTCACTGCCCACGGTTGGTTGAACGCATTCTTTGCATAATCGAATGAAATTCTACGAACATGATAATCGCTTGTATAATCAGTTTTGTACCAGCCGAGCATAGACTTTGAATGAATTTACTTTAGTAACCTGTGATGGATTAACAATTGAAGTTTGCCTAAACCAATGGATCGATCGTCTTTAATCTTTTTCTTTCAACTGTTTTCCACAATCAAAAACCTCCAATTTACAGTTTAATTGTTCTTGTAATTGTTGAATACTGATTGTGAGTCTTTGGGAGACGACCAAGGTTAGTTACCTTGTACTACTCTTTAAATTAATATATTTTGACCACGAAACGACAGTGATCAGATACGAGGTTTCTTGAAAAACAAAGTATGCTTCTTTTGGATATAATGATCTTTCAACCACTGATAGTGTCTTCAGATGCTCTGACAGTGTTCAGAGTTCAATTAGCTTCAGAGGCTCTAGTAATCTTCAGACTGTATACTTCAGAGGCTTTAAAAGATCTCTATCAGAACTTAAGAAGATGATCTTGTGTAATAATGTTATACTTTGTTCCTGCACACTAGATCAATAATTAGAAATTCCAATTGTTCATTTAATACTTTGTTATCATTAAAACCTTAGGGTGTTTTTTAGATAAAACTCATTTTGTTCCAACAATTGTGAATATGTGCCTTGACAGGATTATTATATTTTGATGATGGACAAAGAAAAAATATTATACGCAAAAAGCGGTCAAAGGATTCCCGGTGCTTAAAGACATGGACTATAAAATTAGTTTTATGATCCATATATTTTTAGGGAATTTGTGTAAGTAGAAAAAGCTCTCATTAAAATAAATCACACACTCACAAAAAAAAAATTTAATTATCTTTTTCTTCAAGTAAATATTTTTTTGAAACGTGTTGAGAAAATTATTTTCAAATGTTTTTTTAAATAGTACGATGGAAATAATCTGCTTCATCATATCAAATGAATTAAAGGAAAGTTTTTTATATAACATGTGTAGTATCATATGTTAGCACTGTTTTGCAAACAAGAGCATATATGGATTATGGCTCATACTATATATGTTTTCTTCTTAATGGGCTACTGATCATATAGCTTGCTAGAGCATATTCTCAAAATATTCCAATTCTCAGAAGTCAACTCGTATCAACAGATATTATATTAAAGTTTCTGCTACTATTTTTGGAATATAATTGTATACGCGTATGAATGAATTAATTATCATTCAAAACCTATTTCATTCACCGGTCCTATAAATAGGACATGTTTTTCACTTTTTCAAACCACCGAAATTTCACAAAAAACTCTTGCTTTCTCACACTCATATTCTGTCTCACTGGTATTGCTAATTCGTTCACGTTAATTTATTTTATTTGAGAGCTTTTACTACATAGTTTCAATTGTATTATTTTTGTGCTTCAAATTGTTTTAATCTACACTTTGGTGTAATATTTTTGTAATCTCTTTTTAAATTGTATTGGGTGTGATCCCAAGTATTTCAAGAGAGGTGATATCTCTTGTTTTAGAGGCTCTTGCACAAGGGAGGTGATATCCCATTATTTGTGTTGAGAGTTCTCGGTTGTAAAGGTTTTAAGCTAATCCTGTTTTAAAAGCTTTGTTCTTTTTAGTGAAATCTCAAGGTACTTTCCTTGGGGACTGGAGTAGGCCCATAGTTAGTTTTTTTGCCCGAACAAGGATAATTCTCTTGTGTCTTTTTCTTTTCCTTTTGTCTCTTTATTTTCCGCAATTTACTTTTTCTCTTTATCCTTTTGCACCTTTAATTATTGTCTTGCATTTTATTTACTTTTAAAATTCAAGTAATTCAGTTTTATTTTGCTAAACCTTTTTAAAGTGCTTTTTTAAACACTCAATTCACCCCCCTCTTGTGTGTTTGGAGTCACTTGTGTAACAACAATCTCCCCCTTTTTTATGATGACAAATATAAAGTATTAAATACAATTGTTGTTGATCTAATTAATTATGTTAACTTTAGGTTGTTGAGGTTTGTAAGCTCCCCCTGAGTTTGATAATCCATTAGGGTTAGGTTTGAAAGCTCCCCCTAAGTTTTATCCATAATTAATTTAAATCAGTTTAAGATACAATTTCATAAACTAAATTGTATGCTTCATATTTGACTCTCAGAGTATGAGGTTTGCAAGCTCAACTCTTAAGTTTTATAAAATTAAGTAACAACACAATCTTAATTAATTTCCTCTATTAATACACAATTAAGCTTATCAAATTGTTCTCCTCAATATAGTTATATAAGTATAATTTAGAGTTAAAAGTAGAAATGTTCTTAATCTGAGTTAAATTTCAGAGATAGTTTCAGATTCTAAAATCTTGAAATACTTACACAACTGTATATTAACATGTTTATTTCTCCCCATTTTGTCATTATCAATAAGTATGTAAAAAAAGAGAAAGTAAAAACATTAAAACAAAGTGCTAAGACATAGAATCCTATGGGTTCCTAAGAAGACTAAGGATGGTTTGAAGGGAATCCTTGGATGATTGTTGTTCCTTAATCAGGTCTTCAAGTTTCTGATTTTGAGCCATAAAATCTTGTTTGACTGCCTTCTGAAAATCCTTTAACTCTTCATCTGAATCTCTTTCCTTTCTTTCAAAGAGTTGTCCAGGTTCTAAACTAAATTGCAGATACTTGCTGATAGCACTGTCCAAACAGATAGGCTTGGTTGTCCTCTTTGTTGGAACAAAATGTGTTTTGATACACACCCTTAGTTTTGATGATAACAAAGTATTAAATGGACAATTGAGATTACTAATGTTTAAATTAAGTGTGCAGAAAAATCTTAAGAATATACATTAGCACACTTGATTTTGAAGGTGCATGGAGAAAACACAAGAAGGGGGGTTGAATTGTGTTTTGGATATTTAAAAACTTTCCAAGATATTTAAATATTATCACAGTCTTTAAAGCACAGCGGATTGTTCACACAATTAACTTATAACAATATGAATGATGAAGGAGTAAATGAGAGAGTGAGAGAGAGAAGAACACACAACAATTTATACTGGTTCCCCTCACAAATTGAGAGTACTCAAGTCCCCTTGTTTCCAAGAGAGTTCAATATAATCACAAGGATTACAATAGTTGCTCAAGCACACAAGCTTAAGACTTCCTGCTCTTAGTCACACAAGACAGAGAGACTTCGTTGCTCTGATCACACAAGATCAGAGACTTCCTTGCTCAAGCACACAACCTCGAGACTTCCTGCTCTTAGTCACACAAGACATAGAGACTTCCTTGCTCTGATCACACAAGATCAGAGACTTCCTTGCTCAAGCACACAGGCTCAAGACTTCCTGCTCTAATCACTAAGATTGAGACTTACATGCTTCTACACTAAGCAGAAGACTTTCTTACTTCTGCACTAAGCAGAAGAGCTTCTACACTAAGCAGAAGACTTTGTTGCTTCTACACTAAGCAGAAGACTTACTACTATTTTATAAGCTTAAACTTATTACAATCATAATAACTTCAGAGGCTTAAAGCTAGTTTCTATGCTCACTTCATTTGAGAGATATTTTCTATTACAATTCAGATTCTCACTTTCTTCTGAGAGATGTTTTCTAATGAAGAGCGCTAGTCATCAATTCTTTCTTTGGCATATTTATATGAGTTGAGAAAGACATTGAGACGTTGAAGAAATTCCCGTTGTAAATTGGACAGCTGTAGTCTTTGATGATCCGTTGAGTAAAGCCACGTCTTCTTTTGCAGAGAGGTTTTACCTTTACTGTTTGTCCAATAGTACAGTAATAAGGTACAACAAGCTCCTAGAAAGAGAGGGATCACATCCTTTGTGACCGTTGCAATTAGTTGACCTTAGAACAAATCATCAGGCTTGATAATTGTAGTTGAAGTAGCCCTTCAGATGATTGGGGAATTCCTTTGCTTCTGATGAACCTTTGATAACTTGGAGTCTGATTGTTCTTGAATGATTGGCCTCTGATAGTCCTTCGCAATTCAGCTTCTGAACGTCTTCATCCTCTGAATGACCCATGACTAGCAGACACCTTCTGAACTCTTGTAGGCCTCTTAACATCTTTGAGCTTCTGAACTCCTCTGAGCTTCTGAACACACACAGACGTTCTGATCCTCTTTGAGCTTCTGAACTTTGTTTAGCTTCTGACCACGTTGTAGCTTCTGAACTCCTTCAGAGTGTAAATATTCAAACTTCCATAGGTTTCATCAGAGTTTAAATTAAGTGTGCTCTTGATATAGCGTTGGATTCTCCTACACTTAATTTAAACGTTAGTACCATCAATTGTCCATTTAATACTTTTGTTATCATCAAAACTTAAGGGTGTGTATTAACACATATTTTGTTCCAACAATCTCCCCCTTTTTGATGATGACAAACATAAGTATTAAATACAATTGTTGTTGATAAAAATCAGCTATGTTGACATTAGGCTTTTGAGTTTTGCAAGCTCCCCCTAAGTCTGATATCCCATAAGGTTTGGTTTGTAAGCCCCCCCTATTTTGTATCCATAGTTAATTTTAATCAGTTTCAGAATTACTTTATTATATGACTTAAATTATTCATATTTTACTATATAAAGAACAAGGTTTGCAAGCTTCTTCTTTTCATAGTGTGATAATCTTTGAGTAAAGTTGCACCCTTACTCAAGAACTAACTATGAATAATAAACTTCAATTAATAAATGCATTCTCCTTGAAATTAAGCCCTTAATGCAGATGCAAGATAAAGCAATATTTAAATTGAATGACAAAATCGGATCAGAGGCGCTTAGAGATGTTTGCACACACACTTGGTTCTGATGGTTATCATTAACAGCTTCAGAGTTAAAAATATTTTCAAACAGTTCAGAGCTTAAAAAAAATGTTTTCAAAGAAAATAGCTCAGAGCCTGAACAAAAGTTTTAAAACAGTTCAGAGCTCTTTAGTACAATATTTTGAAATCCTCAAAGATCAGATTGTCATATCAAAGCATGTACCTCATGCTACTATTTTGACCACTCTCCTACGTTCTCTCTCTGAAGCACTACAAGGCCCTAAAAAGCCAAGTAATTTCGCTTCTTCCAACAATTGATTTACCAATATTCTTTCTCCCCCTTTTGTCATTATCAAAAAGGCAGTATAAGCATTTAATAGAAATTTCAACTTTCAATGCCGTTAAATCAGGAGTAGTTGATCACATTTAATACTCGGCCATTGAATTGTGCTTATAAAAAGAGAGAGATACCTAGTCATTTTACTCACACAGAGTAATCTTAGGTTATTGATTGGTCTCTTGAGAGAAAAAAAATGAAACGCTCAGAGAAGAAGAAGGTAGTTTTAACGAGAGTTAGTGAAGATAGGAGAAAACACAAAGAGGAAACATCAAGAAGAACAAAGCCAGAGCCTGAGGTTCCACTTACGTCAGAGTCTGAACAAGCAGATTCTTATACAGAGTCTGAAGAATGGGACTCTGACTGGTTTGAGTATTTGAAGACAAATTTTCCTGGAAAAGACCAAGCTGATGTACAAATCTCAGATGAATTAGATTCTTCTCCTGAGGAAGAGTCAGATGACTCAGATGACTCAGATTCCTCAAGAGAGGTGCCATCCAAGCTGGGTCACTCAACTCCACCATCTAAGGATACCAGTTGGTTGTCTTTAGAAATTTATGTAACAAATACCCATGTTAAAAAAATTTAATTTCTTTGACATGTTTTAAATTGATGTTCTTATTATGTATACTCTCTTGCTATGCAATTCCAATCCTTAAGATTAACCAATTATTGTGTAAGAAAAAAATCAATGTTTAAAACAATGAACTGTTTGTAAAAAAATGAACGCCAATAAGAAGATAAACAGTTATTAGCAGTTTAAGATAAACACACTTGGATTAACATAACATGAATAAATATTTCAGAGCAGCACAAAGAAATCAAAGAAGCATATAGGGATATGATCTTAATTCTATCGATGTGCCTAACAAAATATTAATCAAGATATTTATTTTAAGCAAACAGGGAGATCCTAGGGTGGTGATTGGGGTTGGTTACAAAGAGAAGCTAGAGTACTCATGATTTTCTTCTGTTTGGCATTAACAACCTCCATCAGCCCTCCATACCTTTTCATTTCTGCTCTAAGGTCTTCAATTTCAGCCTCATACAGTGGGTTTCTAATATGCACTTGATTTGCTCCCAGATTGTCCTCAATAGGCTCATTCAGACTTTTCTCAAGTGATGATATCTTCTCCATTAGATTTTGCTCATCACCTGTTCTTACAGAAGAGGATTCAGGTTGATTCCTCTCTGTGTCCTTTTGAGTCTGAATGACCTCTTCAATCATTGCATTCTTTCCCTTGTTACTCCTCCTTTGCTCTTCAATGTCAGCCTCTTGAAGACTAAGCAATTTCTTTGCCAATGCCTTGGATAAGCTTACCCATTGTGCAATATGTTTAGAAAAAGATATGTTAGAATGACTTAGCTCAGGAAGACCATGCATCTGTCTAATCATACTATTGCATTCATTCAAGATAACAATGTTGGTTGAGGTGGTTGGATGAGGTTCAAAGTTTGAGGGTGAGGGAGCATGTTGGGATAATGATTGCGGTTGTTGTTGCTGTTGATCAGATTGATCAAAAGAATTTAATTGAGCATTTGCTAATTCTTTGATCAATTTATCAACCTGTTCCTTGGTTTGTAGGTTTAGGGTCTCATTTGTTTTGGGTACTTCAGTGTGTACTGACTTATGAGAGTCAGTAGCAAACACTTTAGTATATGAGCTGATTTGGTGTTCAGGGGTTGTTTGAGATGTAGGATGTGAGTAAGAATGTTCAGGTGAGATATGTGGTTTAGGTTGGATTATTACTTGTATGAATGGGTCTGAATGAACAGGTCCTGATATATCTTGTCTTAGAGTAAGGATGTCTTTAGGACTTGTTTGAGCAGTGTTTGGAGTAGGGTTCTGAGTTTGCTCGGAGATTGAAAGTGTGTTTTGAATAGGACTTTTGAAAGTGTGTTTGCAATAGCAGATTCAGACAATAATACATTACCTGAGTTATTCATGGTTGAGTCTTCAGCAACTTTCTTCTTTGACTTATTGGCAAGTTTCTTTAGCCTGACACTGATAGGTTCATCGTCTACGTCACTCTCTTCTTCTTGAATCGCTACCCTAGATGATCCATCGGTCTTGATCTGAGTCTTTTCTTTGCTATCTGTCTTAACAGCTTTATTCTCCGTTTTTATCTTCATCAGCCTCTTCCTCTTCTTCTTCAATCCTTCCTCTTCAATCTCAAGCCCTTCTCCTTGACTTTCTAACAATTGTATATATTGATTGACAAAACCATTTGAGATAGTAGGTATGTCAATCTTATATCTCTTCACCATTGAAGCTTCTGAATGAGGTTGAAGTTCAAGTGAATCAGAGAATTTCATCTCTTTTCCAGCTAGCAAGTTCATGTTGGAGAGAGTGTGAGCTGAGATTGTAGAGGCTCTGATTTCCCTAATCAGATTGTCATATCCAGTAGCTTTAATTACATCTATCACACCACATTGATAGAAGATTTCACTAAGAATTCTTGGATAGATGACATGAACATTTGGCTCGGATTGTTTTTGAGTAGCATTAACAGCTTTACACAAGTGATTGAAGATATATTTAGCCCAATTCAGTTGATATCCTTTAGTGAGATAGTAGATAAAGTATCTATGATCCTAAGAAAGTTGATCAGAGCTTCCACTTCTTGGAAAGATTGATCCTAGCAGGATTCTGGCTAAAAGTTTCTGAGTTGGCTTCAAATCACCACTTTTGTTGCTCTCACAAGTTTTCCCCTCTTCATAACACATATTTGTCATATCACTTAGACACCTTCTGTTCTTGGCTTCAACAGCACTGAAGGCATTGAATTTTCCTTCATTGGGAATTTGTAGAATACTGGCCAAATTTGATTGAGTCAAAACTACTTCAAAGCCACACACCACTGACCTAATTTCTTCTTCCTTTACTTCTCTTAGACCTAATTCGGCTGGAGTCTTGTCCTTGTTTTCAAGTTTTGAATTCCTTAAGACAGCCACTTCTTTATTGAAGTCTTCCATGGTTACTACCTTGCTCCTTACCCAGAAATCCTTAACTAACGTAGGGTAGATTGGACCATTTAATACCTTCATGTATCTATCACCTCCAATTTGGTCCGTGAAGAACTTCTCAACATCGTGTTGATTGACTCTAAGACTTCCAAAATCAACTGGTTGTTCCATAACCAAGTTGAGTGATTTCCCTTTCATGTCGAGCGATCTTTCTCTGCTAAATACCTCTGAGCAGTTGATGATGTTGACTGCTAAATCCCTTGGAAACAAAAGCGAAACATTAGATGCTGATGAGGTAGAAGTTTCCATCTCAGAAGTTAGGGTTTTTGGATTTTCTAATTGCAGAGAAAAGAGATTTGCTTTAGTTTTGAAGGTGGGGAATGTGATAGTGTAAAGTGTGCAAGTGTTCTGATTGATTTTGATTAAGATAGTAAATCAAATTAAAGCACACAATATATTAAATTCAAAATTAAGACAAACCATCATTAACTGTTTCAACCCAATCAGAGTGTGTGTACGTGTTGTCTATTTAGCGCCAAAACGTTTCAGAACAAAAATACTTAAACGTTTCCAATTCAATTTCTATTCAGAGGCTTATTCTTCAGAGGTTGAAAAGTTTCTCAGAGTCTGAACGACTTCAGATGCTGAGATCCAAAGTACTTCAGAGTCTGAAAACGTGTCTTTCAAGATACTTAAAAAAATGTTCAGACATGATTTTTCAAGGTTTTTAGTCTGAAACATTTTGTATCTTAAGAAGAGATTTTCAACCTTTGAAAGTTATTCCTCTGAGATGTCATTCAGGAGTTAAGAATTACTTACCTTGCTTTGAAGCTTCTTGTTTTAATTGTAGTCAGAGTCATAGCCTGAGCAATCACTCCACCACACTGAATATTTGTCTTCAAAGCAAGCTCCAAATTCTTCATGCTCCCTCCTGCTCCTTATGTACTCCATCTCATCTTCTTCTCCATCTGATTCTTCAAAAATGTGCCTTCTATGCACAATTGCTCTTCTTCCATTCACAGTCACATGCATCCATGTGATTGGAAGGTTCAGAGTCTTAGTTTCACCTGCAATTAAGTAAACAATTTTGTCTGTTGGTACCCACTTTCTTGAGGGTTAAACTTAGACTGTTAGTTTCCCAATCTTTATCCTTCATTTGCTTCTTCTGAGTACTATCAGAAACAAATGTAGTGTAAAGATTAGGGAGTGAGAAGCTTCGACCAATAACTGATGAGCTTGGTTCCTCTAGTGTTTTACTACTAGAGTATCCAATCCCATTAGTATTGTTGGTCTTAAGGTTGCAAAGCATGGAAACAATTTTTCTTTGATCGGCATTGATGTTACAATACTCTTTGAGAGCAAGGGAGTGCTCAAAGGGTTTGTAAAATATAGCATAATCATTCTTAAGATCTTTTGATTTGATAAAATTGTTTTGTACAAGATCTTCAGAGTGATTTGCTTGCTTACTTAAATTCTCATAGTCTGCTTTAAGCTTTTTATACTTCTGCTGACTGTTAGAGAGTTTAAGTAAGGTCTTATTAAGATGCTTGATCAATTTTGCTTTGGGAAGACGAGAATATACCTGATTCATTGTTCTCTGAATGCTGTCTTTGCCCTCAGGTTCTGACTTTTCATCAGAACTTGAGTCTTCAGAGCCTGAGCCATCTTCAGAACTTGATTCTTCATCTCCTGGTGCTCTTTCAGACTCATCTTCAGAGAAGTTGTCTAGTGCATCCCATGTTGTCATTCCTTTAGCCATGTTTTCCTCCATTATTCTTGAAGTTGTACCATCTTTGAATTTTTCTTGAAAACCTTTCAAGATACTTTTCATCAGGTCCTTCAACAAGATCTTCATGCTCCAATGCTTGCTTTCCTTTCCTTGCTGCTTCTGCTTCTTCACCGTTCAACTCTTGCATATCCTTCAGAGCCAATTCATGGACTCTGAGTAAATCAATCAATGATTCAGGACTCAATGAATTGATGTCTTCAGTTTCCTCTATAGTATTTGGAATATCATTCCAATTCAGAGGCAAACTTCTCAGCAACTTGCTTACAAGCTCTTTGTTGCTGAGTTTGTTGTTGTGGTCTTCAAGCTTGCTTGTGATGGCTTGAAACCTTGTGTTCATTTCATCAATACTCTCATTTTCCTCCATCCTAAACTCCTCATATTGATCTAGCAGACCATTTACTGTTGCCCACTGAATGCTTTCATTATCATCACTAATGGGGTAAAGTGTAGTAGTTGTAGATACAATACAAGTAGTTTGTTTGACCCCTGATGTGGAAGGATTTTGATTGTTGCTCAGATCTTCATTTAAGCTCAGTCCATCTTCAATTTCTTTGACAAGATCAGCAACTTGTTGATATAATTCCTGCTTCCAATCATCCATGTTTTGAGCCATGGAGGTTTTCTCCTTTGGATCTTGACTGTCTCACGGTTAAGTGATTTACCAACAGAACCGGGGCTCTGATACAAATTGAAGGTGCGTGGAGAAAACACAAGAAGGGGGGTTGAATTGTGTTTTGGATATTTAAAAACTTTCCAAGATATTTAAATCTTATCACAGTCTTTAAAGCACAGCGGATTGTTCACACAATTAACTTATAACAATATGAATGATGAAGGAGTAAATGAGAGAGTGAGAGAGAGAAGAACACACAACAATTTATACTGGTTCCCCTCACAAATTGAGAGTACTTCAGTCCCCTTGTTTCCAAGAGAGTTCACTATAATCACAAGGATTACAATAGTTGCCCAAGTACACAAGCTTAAGACTTCCTGCTCTTAGTCACACAAGACAGAGAGACTTCCTTGCTCTGATCACACAAGATCAGAGACTTCCTTGCTCAAGCACACAAGCTCAAGACTTCCTGCTCTTAGTCACACAAGACATATATACTTCCTTGCTCTGATCACACAAGATCAGAGACTTCCTTGCTCAAGCACACAGGCTCAAGACTTCCTGCTCTAATCACTAAGATTGAGACTTACATGCTTCTACACTAAGCAGAAGACTTTCTTACTTCTGCACTAAGCAGAAGAGCTTTTACACTAAGCAGAAGACTTTGTTGCTTTTACACTAAGCAGAAGACTTACTACTAACTTATAAGCTTAAACTTATTACAATCATAATAACTTCAGAGGCTTAAAGCTAGTTTCTATGCTCACTTCATTTGAGAGATATTTTCTATTACAATTCAGATTCTCACTTTCTTCTGAGAGATGTTTTCTAATGAAGAGCGCTAGTCATCAATTCTTTCTTTCTCATATTTATATGAGTTGAGAAAGACATTGAGACGTTGGAGAAATTCCCGTTGTAAATTGGACAGCTGTAGTCTTTGAAGATCTGTTGAGTAAAGCCACGTCTTCTTTTGCAGAGAAGCTTTACCTTTACTGTTTGTCCAATAGTACAGTAATAAGGTACAACTAGCTCCTAGAAAGAGAGGGATCACATCCTTTGTGACCGTTGCAATTAGTTGACCTTAGAACAAATCATCAGGCTTGATAATTGTAGTTGAAGTAGCCCTTCAGATGATTGGGGAATTCCTTTGCTTCTGATGAACCTTTGATAACTTGGAGTCTGATTGGTCTTGAATGATTGGCCTATGATAGTCCTTCGCAATTCAGCTTCTGAACGTCTTCATCCTCTGAATGACCCATGAGTAGCAGACACCTTATGAACTCTTGTAGGCCTCTGAACATCTTTGAGCTTCTGAACTCCTCTGAGCTTCTGAACACTTGCAGACGTTCTGATCCTCTTTGAGCTTCTGAACTTTGTTTAGCTTCTGACCACGTTGTAGCTTCTGAACTCCTTCCGAGTGTAAATATTCAGACTTCCATAGGTTTCATCAGAGTTTAAATAAAGTGTGCTCTTGATATAGCGTTGGATTCTCCTGCACTTAATTTAAACGTTAGTACCATCAATTGTCCATTTAATACTTTTGTTATCATCAAAACTTAAGGGTGTGTATTAACACATATTTTGTTCCAACAGATTTATGCTCTGAAGGAACCTTATGAAAGTCTGAACATTACACTCTAAAAGAGTTCAGAAGCTAAAACATGGTCAGAAGCTAAATGCGTTCAAAAGCTCAAAAAGGATCAGGATGTCTAAAAAAGTTCAGAAGATTAAGAGAAGTTCAGAAGCTCAGAAATTCATATGCCTACAAGAGTTCAGAAGCTATTTGGTGTTAGTCAAGAGTTATTCAGAAGATGAAGACGTTCAGAAGCTGAATTACGAAGGACTATCAGAGGCCAAATATTCAAGACCAATTAGACTTCAAAAGATCAAGGTTCATCAAAAGCAAAGAGAATTCCATTAATCATCAAAAAGGCTACATCACTCACTCTTACTAAGCCTGATGATCTCTATAAGGACAACTAATTACAACGGTCGTAAAGGATGTGATCCTATCCTCTTTAGGAGCTAGTTGTACCTTATTACTCTATTTGGACAGACAGTAAAACGTGAGCTTAACTGTGAAGAAGATGTGCTCTGCTTAGAGTAAATTCAAAAGTTACAGCTGTCCTTTTACAACGGGATTCTACAACGTCTCAATATCTTTCTTCACTCATATATATATATATCAGAAAGAAGTTGATGAAAAAGGAACGAAGGAAGGAACAACAACTGATCTTCAAATATTTTATCTCTCAAGATTAAGTGAGAAATTGATAACTAACTAAAGCCTCTGAAGTTATTATCTTGTAATAGTTCTAAGCTTAGAAGTTAGTATTTACTCCTGCGTGAGTAATTTGGAAAAGTCTCAGTCTTAGTGATTAGAGCAAAGAAGTCTCTTATCTTGTGTGATTTGAGCAAAGAAGTCTCTTTGTCTTGTGTGACTTAGAGCAAAGAAGTATCTTTGTCTTGTGTGACTTAGAGCAAAGAAGTCTCTTATCTTGTGTGATTTGAGCAAGGAAGTCTCTTTGTCTTGTGTGACTTAGAGCAAGGAAGTCTCTTTGTCTTGTGTGACATAGATCAAGGAAGTCTCTTTGTCTTGTGTGACTTAGATCAAGGAAGTCTCTTTGTCTTGTGTGACTTATGAAGGTGAAAAACACAAGAAGGGGGGTTGAATTGTGTTTTGAAAAATAATTCTTTTCTAGTAAACAGATTGTAACGCAGCGGCTGAAAGAAGCTAGTCAAAGTGCAAAACACAAATAAGACAATGAGAGAGAAAGAGAAGAGTGCACACACAGAATTTTATACTGGTTCCTCTCACAAAACGAGAGTAGCTCAGTCCCCTTGCACTTCCAAGGGATTTCACTATAATCACAAAGATTACAATCCTAATGCTCAAGCACACAAGCAAGAGACTTCTTTGCTCTAGGTCACACAAGACAAAGAGACTTCCTTGCTCAAGTCACACAAGACAAGAGACTTCCTTGCTCAAGTCACACAAGACAAGAGACTTCCCAAACTAACTTAATACACAGATTAAGTAGGACTGAAATTTCTTAGCTAGACTCTCTAAACACTCAGTTCAGAGCCTACAATATCAAAAGATATTTGACTTAGAAAGTTACACAAGAAAGAATGAAAACAGTTCACAACTTGAATACAATTTAAGTTTTTCTCTGAGTTTGATAATCTTCCAGTAGTCTTCTCTCAAGCAAAAATTCTTTTATTTATACTCTAAGTATAAAGACGTTGAGAAAGGACCGTTGGTAGTACAATCTTCTTTTTGCTGATAAGACCGGTGTACTATTCCATTAGCTATGAGCTGTCTTTCTTCAGAGAGTGTCATTCAGAATCTGGTAATAACATTTCATTGATCTTCTGAATGTTGTATTCAAGCTTCAGACTGTGTTTCTCTCTTTGGCATCTGAGGACTTCTTCAGAGGCTCTGAAGCTTCTTGCTTCTCAGAGTCTAAACGATTCAAACTGTGTCCTTCAGAGGCTCAAATGATGATCTGAGTGAATAAGATTTTTACTTTGTTCCTGCATACTAGATCATTCATTAGTAATACCAATTGTCTATTTAATACATTGTTATCATCAAAACTTAGGGTGTTTTATAACTAAAAACTCATTTTGTTCCAACAATCTCCCCCGTTTTGATGATGACAAACATATAGTATTAAATACAATTGTTGTTGATTAATTTAATTATGTCAACATCAGGTTGTTGAGGTTTCTAAGCTCCCCATGAGTCTGATAATCCATTAGGGTTAGGTTTGCAAGCTCCCCCTAAGTTTTATCCATAATTAAGTTGAATCATTATAAGAACAATTTGATAAACTTGATTGTATCTACATACTTAACTCTCAGAGTGTGAGGTTTGCAAGCTCAACTCCTGAGTTTGATAAAAATAATTAAGAGCACAATCTTAACTATCTTCATCTATGCAAACACAATAATGTTTATTAATTCGCTCTCCTTATCAATTAAGTTCATAAACATTAAGCATAGATATGAAAGAGATTAGATTCTTATTTTTATGACAGTTTCAGATTCTTATTGAGTAGTTATTAAAAAAATACTACTGACAATAGTACAACATAATTACTCCCCCTTTTGTCATTATCAAAAAATTTAAAAACAAAGCAAAAGGATAAGTAATATTAGAAGGTGCAAAAAAATAGAATCTTAAGGGTGTTTGGACTAGAAAAGAGTGAGAAGCTGTTGAGTCTTGGATTTAGATGCTCTTGAGTATGCCACAAGCTCCAGAAGTTTATCCTCTTGTTAATCAAGCGAATGTTCTATTAAGTTCAGAATCCTTGACTTCTTGTCTGAATTCCCTTCCTCTTTTTGTTCCTCATGTGGTGCAGAGTCTGGTTGACTTGGACCACTAGGTGAACGAGTCACATGATCATCTGGAGTATCAATTCTATCATTTATTGCAATAGTATTATCTATAAGCATCTCAGGAGGTGTTATAGGTGATGAAGGTTTTGGAGAGTCTGATGGAATTGATATGGTTGGTTCAGATGATGTGTTATTTTGTGGTTCAGAGGCTTCATGGATAGGAGAGACTCTAAAAGATGTTTCCTTCAGAATTTCTTCCTCAGTGAGAATTGTGGGTGATGGTTGAGGGGTTTCATCATTGGATGGCTGAGCTATTTCCTCCTCAGGAATATGCTTAGCTTTGGCTTTATGTCGTGCAATATCAGCCATGATTTCATTATACAATGAGTCAGATGAGGCTGATTCAGACGATGATGATGAAACATTTATGTATTCAGGTTCAGAGGTTATGGGATAGATGGTATTTAGAGGTTGGACATTTTCTAGGATTGATGCTGCAGATATTTTATTGCAATAATCAAAAGAATGGTTAATACCTGCATCTGACCTTTGTCTCTTCTTTCCCCTAGTGATGCCATGCTTTTTACGAGTTCTTCTGAAAACTTTTGCACGCAGCAAGTCTTCAGTAACTGGTTCTGCATCCACGTGATCTTTACCATCTTGTTCTTCAGCCCTGTATCTTCAATGTCTTGATGGTCATCCTCTGACCTATTAACTGTAGGTTCTGCCATTGGTGGTTCTTCAACCATGATATCCTCTTCATAGTCACTGAAAACCACTTCCTTAACAGTTCTCATGATTTGTGCAAATGTAGGATCATCACCTCTTCCAATATCCTTATGAGTGACTGTAGTTCCTCTTTCCTTCATTAACCTCATGTATTCAAAGATGACTTCAGGAGGTTCATTGTCAAAGATGAAAGCTTCACTCATGGGTTGAAATTTAAGATTATTTATCAGGAGAGGCCGTTGAGGGTAAATTAGCTTTCCTGACTTCTTCAAACGTAGATTCACCAATACTTTAGCATCAAGAATTGGTGCTCTGACTAGTTCAAGATCTTCAGAGACCCCAGCCACCATGAATCTATCTGGAAGACCAAGTTGCTCAAAAATGAAGCTTAAGAGCCTTGGATGTGAAATCAACTTGGAAGGATTGTCAAACTTTTGAGCTTCACAAAGATGTTGAAAGATATATGCAGGTAGATTCATTTTCCTTTTTGTTGAAAGGAAGTAGATGAAGTGTCTCTGATCCCAATTCAGAGAGTCACTACCAGTATCCCTAGGAAGAATTGAAGAGAAAACAATCTTGGCAAGAACTTTTTCTCTATCATTCAGATGACCAACTCTATTTGACATTGTCTGATTCTTGAAGCAGAGTCTGGCCATGTCATTGAGATATACAGACTTTCTTCCAGATGCTGCAATGTATAGTCTGACTATTCCAGAGTTGGGAAGATCCATCATCTTGGCCAAATTGCTTCTTGTTAAGATAACTGGAAATCCACCAATACTAGAACGTATCTCTGTTTCTGTGAATTTTCTCAGACCCAATTCCACTCTTGATTTTCCCTTATTTTCACTTGGATTCTGATCAATTACCTGTTGAAGTTCTGCATTTGCATCCACCAAAGTAACTACTTCACCTTTTCTCCAGAAGTCATACACTAGGTTTGAGTAGATAGGACCATTAAGCATATCAAAGTAGTGCCCCCAGCCTTATTCAACAAAGAAGTCTTTATAGTCATGCCCATTTACTCTTAAGGCTTCAAAGTCTATTGGTCTTTCCATAACCAATTTAATTTCTTCAAAGCGAAGATTCATTGTGGCATCTTTAAGAGAAGAATCTTGAGCGTAGATATTGATTGGGATGTCCTCTAGAAACCTTAATTGAGAAGATGAACTTGCCATTTCCGAGGTTTAAGAACTGGGTTTTGCTAATATGGGGGAGAAAGAATATGTTCTGGGTTTTAGAGAATGAAAAGTGTGGGATGTGAGAGTGAACTTGTGTGAAAGTGAGTAAAGTGATTTTGAAAAACTCTTATTGAAACAATCATGAGGTAGTACATTCATTGCATTAAAGAATTTCGTCATAAACTGCCTTTACTCTAACCAATCACATACTGTGAGTAAAGACAATGTAATTGACACGTGTACTCCACTTGGCTGAAACACTTCAGAGTTTAAAACTTTCAGCTTCTGAAAACCTTTCAAAATATAATGAGTTCAGAGGCTGAATTCACAAATTTGACTTTCAGAGCTTGGTTTCTTCAGAGACTAAAGACATGTTCAGATGCTTTTTAATAAAATCTAGTCTTTCAACTGCTAAGGGTTTTGTAAATATATCAGCCCATTGTCTTTCAGTTTCAATGTATTGAATATTTACACTACCCTTCTGAACAAGGTCTCTTATAAAATGATTTTTAATTTCAATGTGTTTAGCTCTTGAATGCAAAATTGGATTTTTAGAAAGTTGAATAGCTGCAGTGTTATCACAGAAAAGTGGAATGTTGTGACTATTAACTTTGTAATCCTCTAACTGATATTTCATCCAGAGTAGTTGTGTGCAACACTTGGCTGCTGATATGTATTATGCTTCTGCTGTAGACAAAGCTATAGTAGTTTGTCTTTTGCTAGCACAAGATATGAAATTCTCTCCAACAAATTGACAATTGCCACTTGTGGATTTCCTCTCTATCTTGTCTCTAGCAAAGTCAGCATCACAGAATCCTATCAACTTATAATCATTTGTTTTCTTATAAAATAAGCCAAGATTTGTGGTTCCCTTCAGATATCTAAAGATTCTCTTTCCAGCAATAAAATGAGATTCTCTAGGATCTGATTGGAATCTAGCACAAAAACAGACACTAAATAAAATATCAGGTCTTGATGCAGTTAGGTAAAGTAAAGAACCTATCATACCTCTGTATAGCTTCTGATATACTTTTCCTTCTGAATCATCCTTGTTGAGACTGCTTGTTGGATGCATTGGTGTTGTCATTGGTTTGCAGTCTTCCATGTTGAATTTCTTCAGCAGCTCCTTTGTATACTTGGTCTGATGAATGTAGGTTCCATCTTTGTTTTGGTTGATTTGAATTCCCAGAAATAATTTCAGCTCTCCCATCATGCTCATTTCAAGTTCTTCCTGCATAATCTTAGAAAATTCCTTGCACAAAGATGGATTAGCAGATCCAAAAATAATGTCATCAACATAAATTTGAATAATTAAAATGTCATTCTTAAATGTTTTACTAAAGAGAGTATTGTCAACTTGACCTTTTTGAAAACCTTTTTCAACTAAGAAATTGCTCAGCCTCTCATACCAAGCTCTGGGAGCTTGTTTAGTGATTTCTTTAGCTTAAAAACATGGTCAGGATGTGAAGCATCCTCAAAACCAGGAGGTTGTTTGACATATACTTCTTCAGAAATGTAACCATTTAAGAATGCACTTTTAACATCAATTTGATATAAAATTATATTGTGATGTGTAGCATAGGAAAGGAGTAACCTAATAGCCTCAAGTCTAGCAACTGGAGCAAATGTTTCAGTGTAGTCAATCCCCTCTTGTTGACTATACCCTTGAGCTACAAGTCTTGCCTTATTACGAACAACTTCTCCTTGTTCATTTAACTTGTTTTTGTAGACCCATTTTGTTCCAATGATGTTCTTCTGAGAAGGTTTGGGTACTAAGCTCCATACTTCATTTCTTTCAAATTGGTTTAGCTCTTCTTGCATTGCTACAATCCATGCATCATTAGCTAGTGCTTCATCAGTTGAACTTGGTTCCACTAAGGAGATTAATAAAATTAATGAGTCTTCATTTCTGAAACTTGATCTAGTTTTCCTTGGACTGTCCATGTTACCCAAGATTAACACTTCTGGATGTGAGGATTTGCATTTGAAAGAATGCTTTGATTGTTCAACTCTGCTTGGACTACTTCTGATAATTTCTGATGCTGAGTGATCTTCAGAGTCCAAAGTTTCAGGACTTGAATTCGTTTCTTCAGAACTTGGTTGAGATGGTTCTGATGTTCCTTCAGGTTCTGATACTTCATCATCTGATAGTTGTAGATCTGAAAAGTTCTCAACTAGCTCTGACACTTTGTCAGGCTGCTTGTCATTAAATTTTATGTGCATACTTTCTTCCACTGAGTGAGTTTCAGAATTATACACTCTGTATGCTTTTGAGCGTTCAGAGTATCCAATAAAGATAACCTTATAAGCTTTAGCATCAAATTTCCTTAGATGAACTTTTGTATTCAGAATGTAACATGTACAACCAAATTGATGAAAATAGGATACACTGGGTTTCTTTCCCTTAAATAGTTCATATGCCGTTTTATTCAAAATAGGTCTAATATAGATTCTATTTTGAACATAACATGCTGTGTTTACAGCCTCTGCCCACAGATACTTGGCAATGTTAGTCTCATGCATCATGGTTCTGGCCATTTCTTGCAGAGTTCTATTCTTTCTCTCTACAACTCCATTTTGCTGTGGAGTTCTAGGAGAAGAGAACTCATGTAAGATGCCATATTTTTCACAAAAATTTTCAAACATTTCATTTTCAAATTCACCACCATGATCACTTCTAACTTTTAAAATGTGTAAACCTTTTTCTTTTTGTATCTGTGTGCAAAAACTATTAAAGACATCATATGCATCATCCTTATTTTTGAGAAATTTAACCCAAGTCCATCTACTGTAATCATAAACAATGACTAGTCCATATTTCTTCCCATTGATTGAGGCTGTGCTCACAGGACCAAACAAATCAATGTGAAGCAGCTCTAAGGGCCTAGAGGTAGAAACAACATGTTTAGGTTTAAAAGAAGTTTTCACACTCTTTCCTTTTTGGCAAGACCCACAAAGAGCATCTGAGTGATAGTGAAGCTTAGGTAGGCCTCTGACAAGGTCAAGTTTGCTAAGCTTAGAGATTAACCTCCAGTTAGCATTACCTAACCTTTTATGCCATACCCACTTCTCTTCACTCAGAGTTAGCAAGCATTTGATCTCTTGGTCTGCCAAATCAGAAAGGTTTATTTTAAACACATTGCCTACTCTCTTACCTTTGAACACTATGGACTTGTCAGATTCTCTAATTACAGTACATGATCCTTTATCAAAATTAACCACAAACCCATTGTCACAAAATTGACTAATGCTAAATAGGTTGTGTTTGAGTCCATCTACAAACCATACATTCTTAATTAAAAGGGAGGAGTTACCTACAATACATGTACCTTTGATCTTGCCTTTCTAGTTACCTCCAAAGCCAACTGTTCCACCATCTTCAAGGTTTAAAGATGTGAACATTTTCTTATTACCAGTCATGTGCCTTGAACATCCACTATCCAGATACCATGATTGATTACCATTTTCTTTCAGTCTGGATAGCTGTAGAATAAACAAGGTCAATCATTGTAATAATACACTTTACATTCATTGTAAAGTTCTCTCCAATATTGATTAGCTCTGTCCACTTCAGCAGCTTTGGAAGTAAAGTAATGTTTGGGAACATAGGCTTTCCTTCCACAGCTGATCACTAGCCTTCATTCATCTGATTTGAAATGGTTTCTCCTACAATGAAAATCTGATTGGTAGACAATTTTACGTTTTGGTACCCATTGCTTTCTGGGTCCAGTTTGGTTAGTTCTATAATATTTAGTTCTTTCTTGCCTCCGTGAAAAGCTTTGTGGACTTCTAAAAAATTTCTTTTGAAAGTTAGGTCTTTGAAAATTGACCTTCTTAGTCCAATGATTTTGAAATTTTGGCTTTTATTGATAATCACTATAGAACTTAGGTTGCTCTTCTAATCTAGGATTAGTTTTGCTTACCAGAGTCTTATGTTGATTATTTATCATCAGCTTAGTTTGTTTTAGAGTCTGATTGGATGAGCTTCTGAGTCCCAAAGTTTTCAGAGTCTTAGACTTGATAGTCCCAGATTCTGAATGCTTAGGTCCAGAGTTGCTTTCTTTGGGGTTCTGAGAAACAACCTCTGAAGTGACTTCAGAGCTTGTTTTGCAGATTCCAGAGATACCATTAGAGTCTGAAACAACCACAGCTTTGCCTTTGCTATTCGCAGGCACAAAGGTTGAATAAAGATTATTAGGAGTATTATTCAAACAAATATAAGAATTTTGTTTCCCATGTGATTTACCATATCAGTAACAAATTCATTCACCTACATTTTTGCAAACATTATAAATCATTGACGCCATCTTACTTTTGTTGACGTTCTGATGAACAAACTCCTGAAGAGAAACCTCATGCTCATTAGTAGGTTTGTTACATCTTATGCACCCATTTTCAAGTTCTTCAATTTTGATTAAAGAATTTTTATATCGTTCTTCAAAGCTCCATCAGACATTGTTTCTAAACTCAAATATCTTTTTAAACAATTCTTATGGGGAGGGAATGAGGAGAGTAAGAAAGTAAATTAGGTACATTGGGAAAATGTTTGCTTAGAGAAAGAGTGTGGAGGATTAAGCATTAACGTGGCACTATTGGGGAAGTGGGTGTAGATATTGCGTTTAGAGAAACAAAATTTGTGGTATAGGTTTCTTAAAGGGAATTACGGAGAGGTGGAGAGAAAAATCCTGATGGAAGGCAGACACGTGTCTGCTTGGTTAAGAGACATAGCGAGAGTGGAGTTATTGGGGATGGGAAATAATTTTAATTGGTTTGAGGAGCAATTAAGTCGAGTAATGGGAAGGGGCGATGAAACTTTATTTTGGAATGATAGTTGTGCTGGAGGACCGTTAAAAAGGAGGTTTGAGCGACTATATTTGTTATCGTTAAATAAGGAGGCTAACGTTGTTGAGATGAGTAGAGGGGCGGGGGGAAATAGAGAATGGGAGTTTAGGCGGCGTAGAGATCTTTTCGAGTGGGAGACGGAGTTGCTCCAACGTCTAAAGAACGAAATAGGGCGGGTAATATTTCGAGAAAGAGATAGAGATAGGGTGGTGTGGCTAGGGGATCCATCAAATTGTTATTCTCTGTTAAGTCAGCATATAAAGTCCTAATGGAAGGCAACAATCTGGCGAGACAATTAGTGTTTAAGAAGGTGTGGCACAAATTTGTGTCATTAAAAGTTGTAGTATTTGTGCAGCATATGTTACAAAATCGCATCCCATCAAGGGAGAACCTAAATAAGAGAGGGATCAGAGTAAATTCAGTGATGAGCTGCGCAGAGGATTACGGAAAGGTGGAGTCAACATCGCACATATTTTTTGAATGCCCAGATGCATACGAAGTGTGGATGAACATATACAAGTGGTTAAGGGTGAAGTCTGTTATGCATATTGATTGTATTATACACTTTAATGCATTTGCTGAAACAGTGCAGTGAAAAAAAGGTACAGAAACAGGAATGCAAACTATCTGGTTTGCGTGCGTATGATCAATTTAGTAAGCTATGAAAGCAAAAAATATTTTCACCAGTTATAGCAATTGTGGAAGAATAAAAACTTTTATCTTGGAATTGACTCCGAGTAAAGTCAAGAAGTTTCAATTGTGATATTTCTCAGTGGATGACAAATCCGTTAAGAGTTAGCTTTGCTGCAGGTTATTTTTTTACAAGAACTATTGTTGGAGGTTGCAGGTTGCTCTCTGGTCAAGAAGGAGAGGTCTGGTGTTGCAACTGTGTTTTGCAATAGTAAGTTTTGTTGGTGCATCTTTTTAGTGGGCAGCAACTCAGAATGACAAAATTGGGTGTCGAAGGTAGAGTGCTTTCTTGAGTTGGTTGAGGTTGGTTCTCAAAATTCCTAGCTCGTTTGATAGTGGTACGATTAAATGGGCATCTCATTTATCGCTAGGCTGTTGTCTGTTAGTAGCTTGGACCGAGAACCCTGGAGACCGACTTATTAGGCGCGCTGGTGAATTTCACAGTCATTCAAGAGGATAGTTAGTTGCTTGCTGGTTATTCTGGTTGGAAACTTAAATGACAAGTGTGTGTGTGTGTGTATTGTTGTACCATGTATTGTATTTGTGCTCTGGTCAGATTGGAGTTGCTAGTGCATTTTGTGCATGAGTTGTGTGGTCCTGCAAGCTGTCTCTTTCATAGTGGTATAGGTGCTTATTTCTTTCATAGTGGTATAGGAGAATCATACAAGCTGGTGTAATTTTTTGGTCTTTGTCCTTTAGTGATATAGGTGTCTTAATATCTTGTTTGGGTTGGATGTTACCTTTGTTGTGTAAGTTTGACTTTTTTCATTTGTATTTCCTGGCATGTCTTATGCCTTTATCAATTTATCCTTTTTTGCTTTTTTTTTTTTTGAAAAAAAAAAGGAATTGTTTTATCAGATTGAGAAAACAAATGTTAACTTTCTTTGAAGCATTTATTTAATGAACTTGCATGTAAGTGTCCTTATTCTTGTTTGAATCCGTCGGTTCCCTCATGTCTCTATTTTCTCACTTTCTTCCCCCATTTTTTATCTTGCCTATCACAATTGAACATAAAAGGCCACATGATTATCTACAATGAAATATCATTAGATTACCGCCTTGAAGTCCCAAATTGGGTAATTAAGTTGTTGAGTTTTGAATGATCACCAGAGTGCAAGTCTTTTTGTAAAAAAAAAAAGGTAATTATGATTTGAAATGATGTTTAGTCATCTTTCTCCATTCATAAAAAAAAAATTACCCCTTGCTATTGTGCCGACTTTTTTTTCCATCCTTTCACAAACTAGAGATAACGATCACTCCTACATTAGGGTTTAAAACAACGCTTCAATAAATTTTAGACTACTCATCATGTCAAGAAAAAAAATGTAAACATCAATCAAAATATCCTTAAGTTTAAAATAAACAAATAGAAGTATCGGAAAAAAAAGGCCATAAAAATATATATGCAATAAAAATATAATATCAATATTTGAATTAATACATTATGGAGTGAGCCTTTTGAACTAAAGAGATCCTTTGTCTTATTCAACCCAAAAATGATTATTCCAAACTTATGCATTATTTCTTTCATAAGCCTTAGTGATTAACCATGTTACAACGCTAAAAAATCCATCTGATCAATGATTGATTGCCCATTTTCTTAAATTTTAATTTTGGAACAAAACAATGTTCTTCGATTAATTTGCGAAAAAAATAAAATAAAAAAGACAATGTTCTTCAATTGCTCATTTTTTTGGGTTGTGTTGTTTTGCACTTGCAAGTTGCAGTAAAGCTCAATGCCTATAGTTTTTTTAACACTAATTTATCATTTCTTATTTTTTGGATTTATGGTCAACATGTGAGCTTAATTTCTTGCCCATACAAAAATTAAATCTTCTAAAAGATAACAAAAATAATAATAAATGATTAATTGACCAATAATAAACTGGTCCAACAGTGGTAAGGATATTGGTCCTCTTAAACATGTGATTAGAAGTTCGATTCCTGGATCATGTGTATGGAGAAAATTCGGTTGAGAGGGCAAAATCCACCTTGTGTGCCCCACATGTTTCCTCTGGCGGAAATTAGCCATCGTTAACGGTGGTGGAAATTTCGTACTAATATCATAGTAACCCAAAAAAAATATCCTTGAGTCTTTGGGACACAAGCACTAGTAAAAATATGACATATTACATAAGGATTTTACATCTGTGGAACATATGTCAGTTGTGAAAAGCTATATGGAGTAGTTTTTACATCTGGTTGCTATAGTTTTTAAGTGGTGATAACTTGATCGTTGTGAAACTCGCTTTTAAAACACAATCAACTCACCGCAATCATAGTCAATTTTAATCAAACTCTCACATCTTTTATCGCAATCATCGCATCACAAATATTTTCTTTAAAAGCAATTAACCCACAAATATTTTCTATCCCAGAATTGCATTGCTTTGATTTCTCCATCGCACATGGAGATACGTAGGAGCAAGAGACCACTCTTATCAAGCACAATAACAAAACTTTTTTTTTTTTTCTCTTTTTAAAGACAAACCATTTTCGTTTCAAATTTTAATTCACATTCAATAATAAGGAGAAAATAAACCTATTTTGATGTTAACCATTTTAATTAGAGGTAACCGGTTTTTTAAATGGATGTTGTAGGGTGCTAACACCTTCCTTACGCATAATTGACTCCCGAACTCAAAATTTGGTTTCAAAGACGGGTTTTTTCGTTTTAAAGGGTTTTCCCGACGTTTTCCCTATTTTAATAAGGAAAATGCTAAACAGTGCCCCCGGGGCACGGGGGCACTCTTTAAGCACCTTAATTAGTAAGTTTTTGTGAATTTTATATGGAAATGTGTGAAGTCAACGCATTGGGAATTAAAATGCTTTACTTTTTGAATAATTTATTTCCTTAAATAGAATGTTTAAAGAGTGCCCCGGGGCACTATTTAGCCAGATCCTTTTAATAAACAATGGCGGCGACTTCATTGTTTTCGAGCAACCCTAGAATTTTTAGGCCGCAACAGCTGTTGTCAGCTAGCACATACTATCTGTATATATAGGCAAGCTTTGGCGTCAAGGTACACAACTCAATCACTTTTCACTTCACTCTCTCTTAATCTACTAACTTGAGCTAGCATTGTAGTGTTAATATATCTTGTTAATCTACAGGCCCGGTTTTGGGCCAGGGCAACCAGGCCCCCAGCCCAGGGCCTCCATATTTTGGGGGCCTCAATATATATTTTTTGCGTCCATCATGTGAAAAATGGTTAAGTATTTGTATTGAGATTTTATTTCATGATAAGTCATGTGCTCTAGTGGTGGTGCACATGTTATTGTGCTTTTCTAGGACCAGGAGGTGGCGAGTTCAACTCCCATTTTTTGGTTTAGTTTTATTTTATTTATTTATATAGACCAAGTTTCAATAAATTAAAATAAATGACTATTTAAAAAATTGTTTCCTTTGACTTCTCCTTTTTTGTCAAAACAAAAACAATTGTTTCCTTTCACAAGTTAATAAGTGTTTTTATAAATAACTTTACTACTTTATATTAAAAAAAACTACATTTTATTATTTCATTAAAACAAATCTTTGAAAATAAATAATTAATTTCTAAATTTAAATTGCAATTTTTAATGATATTAACTTAAAGGTGTATTTTGTTATTATCGATTTGAATGTTATTATTTTCATTTTAAATAAAAAACGACTCTTATTAAAAAAAATTGCATTTTTTAATAAAAACATATTATTTTAACTAAATTTATTTTACCTTCAAAATATCTTTTTGTCGAATTTGCCCGGAGCCTCCAAATATACAGAGACGGTCATGTTAACGTATCTTCCCCACTGTGATTCATTGTATCTAACATCTGCCTCCATCGTAACCATCTCAAGTTTCGCCATCAAAATCATCTGATTCAACCCGCAACAAATTAGGATCCGTCTGTAATTTATATATCTAACCAATGTATAAACAACTACAAAAACTTATTTAAACTTATTTAACCTTTAATTGTAAAGACAACTACTATCATGTTTAGCTATTATTCCAGACAATAAATAAATCTTTTGTTCATATAAATAAAGTTATAAAAATAATAAATAAATATATCAATTTTACATACATTAAAGAATTGACGGAATACACATTCAAACTACAAAACAAATTATTAGAATTAATCTAATCAATGACTTGCAAATGATTACAAATAGATGTTAAGTGTGAATAAATGATTACAAAAACCAAATTTGATAGTTTCAGCTAATCACCGTAATACCAAATATACACGTATTATTCAGACAAATGAATCAACTTTAGGTGCCATATTTCCAAACAATAACTTCAAGTCATTTTGCAAAGGTGTTAAGTTCAAGTCCAAACGCATAATCCTCTTACTATTCGATCTTTTCAATATTGGGACCTTTCCAACAACCTTATTTTTCGTCACCAAAGAAAACCCTTCATTGATATCAATTCTATGCCTTCTCATATGTCCTCCCAAAGCTTGACCAAGTGAAAATTGCTTACCACAAATATAGCACCCATGAATTTTAGGCTTATTCATCATACCCAAAGTTTGGGTGTGTAGTTTGAGTTTTGTGCTTTCTAGTTTGGGTTTCTTGTGACTAGCCCTATGACCACCAAGTGCTTGAAACGAAGAGAACTTGCGGTTGCATGTGGTGCACTCAAAATCAACAGGAACAAAATGTTTCTTATGTTTGGTTTCTTTGGGATGAGAGAGTAGAATTAGACAATTTGCCAAATCTATGTTCTCTACTCTTTCGTCTCTTTGTCTTTTCATGGCTACGAAATTAACAAATAATATATTATGGTTAAGATGTTATGGTGAGTAACATTAGGATAAAGAGATTGGTATTTATAAGCCATTGGGGATAAACTCTTTGACTTTTTTTTGGTAAATAAACTCTTTGACTTTAGTTATTTAAATAAACCAATTGTTGGAGGCTTTGTTTTCTTATTCATGAATGTTTCAAATTAATATGTGGAAACTCAGAAAGCAAGGGTTGTAGTACGGTTGTACTTTATATAACCAGTATGTTTATATATAATAATGAATACTAGCCGACTTTGTTAATTGCCTGTTGGAATATTTAAGTATCGATTAATTAATATCCACACGTTGATCTCTTAATTTGTAGGAATGTGTCACATTATTAATAACTTTTTTGAGGACTCACATTATCAATATTTTAAAATTAATTTCAAGTGTTGGACCTAAAAAGAAAAAACAAATTATTGAATGTGAAATGTCAATTGAGTTCATTTTTATGTCTACAATTGTTATCAAATGCATCTTTGATATTATTTATTTAGTTTCAAAGAGTTTAATTAATTTTGATATAAAATAAATCATAATCATTAGAAGTAGTTCCCAACAAGGCAGGTTTTCGCACTCAAATCAGTATCATTTCAGAAGAATAATTTTTCATCGACGGGTCCCGCCAAACAGGCTTATTATCAGCTACACTTACATTAGCTTGTAATTAATTAGTTTAATTAGTTTGGTAAATAGTTAGTTACAGTACAGTTGGTAAATAGTTAGCTACAATACATATTAATATATAAGGCACAAGTCCTTCTATAATGTAACAGAGATTTTCATTTTACACATTTTCATCAAATAAGAATGAGTTTAGTTTCCACATTAATCCTCTTGTCAATATGGTATCAGAGCTCACACGAGTTCTGGTAGCCATTGTTGCATCTTCTCCAAAAAAAAAAAACGGTTGAATCTTGATTTCTTCTTCTTCTTCACCGATTCATCCTCTTCTTTCTTTCCAATTCTCCAATGGCGCTCCAGAACTTCAATGATTTCTCCACGAACTCTGCGAATCCGTATTATTTGCATCCGAACGAGAATCCTGCACTCGTGCTTGTTTCTCCTTCTTTAACGGCCAAGAACTACCATACTTGGTCCCGATCGATACACATCGCGTTAATCTCGAAGAACAAAGACAAGTTCATCGATGGATCTCTTCCAAAACCTCCAATTTATGATCCGCTTTATGCACCGTGGATCCGTTGCAACACCATGGTATTAGCTTGGATTCACCGATCAATTTCTGATTCCATCGTGAAATCAGTTCTCTGGATCGATTCTGCTGCTGGTGTTTGGAAGAATCTACGCATTCGGTTTTCTCAGAGCGACATTTTCCGCATTTCAGATCTACAAGAGGATTTGTATCGTTTTCGCCAAGGTACGCTTGATGTTTCTGATTACTTCACTCAATTGAAGGTTTATTGGGATGAATTAGAAAGTTATCGTCCAATTCCTTGTTGTACGTGCTCCATTCCCTGTTCATGTGGTGGTATTGAGTCCGTTAGGGTTTATCGACATCAAGATTACGTTATTCGCTTTCTCAAGGGGTTGAATGAACGTTTTTCGCACTCGAAATCCCAAATTATGATGATGAATCCTCTACCTGACATTGATCGTGCTTTCTCTCTTGTTATTCAACAAGAACGTGAATTACTTGGCTCCAATTCTGATTCTGTTTCTGAAGCCACATCTGAGTCTGCTATGGCTATGCAAGTTAATTCCAATCAGCACAATTTCAATGCCAAAGGGGGAAACAACAAAGGAAAGGGGCAAAATTCTTTCAAAGGTGGAAATCGGCTTTGCACTCACTGTGGTAAGACGAATCACATTGTCGAATTTTTTTTTGAAAGAATTGGTTATCCTCCCGGTTACAAGACAAACAAGTTCAAGAATTCATCATCATCTCAGGTCAACAATACCTCAAATACTTCTTACTCGGAATCCAACCAACAAGGTTCTTCTACTCAGTCCAATTTTCAATTTACACAGGAAATGTATCAAGGAATCCTTGAAGCTCTTCAACAGTCAAAGCTTGGTCCTCAACCGAAGGCCAATTCTGTAACCACTTCTCCTTTTGCTTTGCATTCTCCTTCCTCTAACCACACTGGTAAGACTTCTACTCTTTGGATATTAGATACTGGTGCCATTGATCATATTACTTTTGATCTGGTAGTTTAGTCATTTCACCTTCATTCACTATACATAATGTCCTTTACATTCCTTGTTTCCATGTTAACTTAATTTCTGTTACCAAACTAGCTAGTACAAATAATTGCCATTTAAGTTTCACTACTGATTTATGCAAGATTTTGCAGAATCATTCTCTGGAAATGATTGGTACAGCTAAGCTCCAAAGAGGACTGTATGTGATAGATACTGTTGATATGATTCCCTCTTGTAATTTAATTTCTAATTCTTTTGAGTTGTGGCATTCTAGACTAGGTCATTTATTAGATTTTGGCATGCAAGCCATTTCTAAACAATTTCCCTTTGTACCATGTAAAAACAATATGTCACCTTGTGATAGTTGTCATTTCTCTAAACAAAAGAAGCTTCCTTTCCCTCACAGTATTACAAATTCTTTATCTCCCTTTGAATTGTTGCATGCTGATGTTTGGGGTCCCTACTCCACTACTTCACTTCTAGGACACAAATATTTTCTCACTTTAGTTGATGATTACTCAAGATTTACTTGGGTCATCTTCCTTAAGCACAAAAGTGAAACTAAAAATAGCATTATTAACTTCATTGCTTACCTTGAAAATCAATTTCACACATCTTTAAAATGTCTTAGATCTGACAACGGTACCGAGTTTGCCTTAAATGATTTTTTCCTATCCAAAGGTATTATTCACCAAAAGTCATGTGTTGAGACCCCTCAACAAAACGGTGTAGTTGAACGTAAACATCACCACATTCTAAATGTGGCTAGGTCTTTCTTTTTCCAATCCAATGTTCCTCTCACCATGTGGACCTTTTGTGTCCAACATGCTGTCCATGTTATAAACAGAACTCCCAGCCCCTTACTTAAGTCAAAAACTCCTTATGAACTATTGTTTAAAGAGCCACCTACCCTCCTTCACTTTAGAGTTTTTGGTTGCTTATCCTATGCCACAACCTTGCAAGCCCACCGTACAAAGTTTGATTCTAGAGCACGCAAATGTGTATTCATAGGTTATAAAGATGGCACTAAAGGCTACATACTTTATGACCTTCACTCTCACAACCTTTTTCTTTCAAGAAATGTTGTCTTTTATGAGAGTCATTTCCCTTTCAAACATGTACCTGAACCTACTGCATTAAATAATTCTCCTACTTTCCCACTTTACGATGATCCTCTAGACATTTCTCATAACCCATATGTGGATACTTCCCCTTTATCCACTAGTTTGTCCGAAAGTACACCTACCTCACCCATAGATCACACTTTGGATTCCAATCCTACACCTATCTCTATTAATCCAGCTAGTCCTACTTCTTTTTTTGAGCATAACCACATAGCAACCTCACCTAATTTTGATTCTGGCAGTTCTGCCCTACCCCCACCTTTACCTCCCAGAGTGTCAACACGCCCCAAAAGACCCCCTAGCTATTTACAGGACTATCACTGCAGTAATATCTTTGGTTGTACCAACCATGTTTCAAGCAATACTGCTTATCCTATCTCTTCTGTTTTGTCTTATAATAATTGTTCCCCAGATTACAAACTTTTTTGTTGTTCCATTTCTTCTACTGTTGAGCCCAAAACCTACACCCAAGCTTCCAAATTTGACTGTTGGAAGAAGGCCATGGATGCTGAGATTGCAGCTCTTGAGGTAAATAAGACTTGGACTGTTGTGGATCTTCCTTGTGGAAAGGTTCCTGTAGGTTGTAAATGGGTGTATAAAATCAAGTATCATGCTAATGGAACAATAGAGAGATACAAGGCTAGGCTTGTGGACAAAGGTTATACTCAGATGGAGGGTGTTGACTACTTCGATACCTTCTCTCCGGTAGCTAAGATGACCACTGTGCGCACCTTACTTGCTGTTGCTGCTGTTAAGGGTTGGCATTTAGAACAGTTAGATGTCAATAATGCGTTTTTGCATGGAGATCTTCATGAAGAAGTTTACATGTCACTTCCTCCTGGTTATGATACCCCTTCTTCTCCCAAGGTGTGTAAGCTAAACAAGTCTCTGTATGGGCTAAAACAAGCTAGTCGGCAATGGTATTTCAAACTTTCTGCTGCCCTCATTTCTTTGGGATATAAGACCTCTCAAGCAGATCATTCTCTTTATGTCAAATCTCATGGCTCTTCTTTTACAGCCTTATTGGTTTATGTTGACGACATCGTCTTAGCAGGCACTTCAATGGACGAGATCAAGTCTGTTAAATTATTCCTTGACCAACAGTTTAAGATCAAAGATCTTAGCCAACTTCGTTTTTTTCTTGGATTGGAAATTGCAAGGTCTTCCTCTGGTATTTTTTTGAATCAAAGAAAATACACACTTGAGTTGCTTGAAGACACTGGTTTTCTGGGTTCTAAGCCTGCTGTGGTGCCTTTTGACCCACACATCAAATTATCTACCACTGATGGTGTCCCCTTTGTTGACCCTTCTGAATATAGAAGACTCATTGGCAGGCTTCTTTACTTGACCCACACAAGGCCAGATATTTCTTTCTCTATCCAACACCTTAGTCAATATGTTTCCACTCCTTTAGTGCCTCATTATCAAGCTGCCACAAGGATCTTGAGGTACTTAAAGTCCTGTCCTGCTAAAGGCATTCTTCTTTCCAGTCAAAGTCCTCTGCAACTTCATTGTTTTGCTGATTCTGATTGGGCATGTTGCCCCAATACCAGGCGTTCTATTACTGGGTATTGTGTGTTACTCGGTAACTCTCTCATTTCTTGGAAATCCAAGAAGCAAAACACTGTCTCTCGTTCCTCCACTGAGGCAGAATATCGTGCCTTGGCCTCCCTAACTTGTGAAATACAGTGGCTGCAATTTTTGTTTCAAGATCTACATGTTACTCTTCCTCAGTCAGCTTCAGTTTACTGCGACAACAAATCAGCTATATACCTTGCCCAAAATCCAACTTTTCACGAGCGCAGCAAACACATTGAACTGGACTGTCATCTCATTCGCGAAAAATTACAGTCAAAGTTGATTCAGCTACTCTCAGTGCCATCCACATCTCAGCTGGCTGACGTGTTTACCAAACCACTCCACTCTCCCTCTTTTTCTTCTATGATGACCAAGTTGGGATTGTGCAGCATACACCATCTAACTTGAGGGGAGCTATCAGCTACACTTAGATTAGCTTGTAATTAATTAGTTTAATTAGTTTGGTAAATAGTTAGTTACAGTACAGCTGGCAAATAGTTAGCTACAGTACATATTAATATATAAGGCACAAGTCCTTCTATAATGTAACAGAGATTTTCATTTTACACATTTTCATCAAATAAGAATGAGTTTAGTTTCCACATTAATCCTCTTGTCAATACTTATCAAGGAGTATTCTTAGTTGATTATTGGGAACTGGACAACCCGAATGTAGTATTTCACCATTTGTAATCTCGATTGGAAGTACAAACCAAACATTATCTTTTTATGTAAAACTCCTGTTCATACAAATAAAATAGAGAAAGTCCGTGTTCATTTGAGACATGAAGGTTCGTTTGCTATAGACAGAAGAGGTCAAAGTAGGGGTTAGCATTTCTATGGAAATCACCTTTTGAAGGACACTTGATAAATTATTCAACATATATTCATCAATTTGGAAATACGCCACCGACAAGTACCAACATTTGGCACAAGATAACTCTCTCCCCTGGTGTATTATGGGAGACTTTAATGATAGTATGTCAAATGAAGAGAAGAAAAAGAGTGGACCATCCACCGTGGCGAACTTGTGGGTTTGGAGGAGCAATACAATATTGTAATCTAGTAGACATTCCTCTACAAGATATCCATTTACCTGGATTCAAAGGAGGGGTGAACCAAATATGATGGAGGAGAAGCTAGACAGAGCAATGTCGATACAATATTGGGTTGATTTATTCATAAAGGAGGTCATTCTTTGGTTGCGAAATTTAGGATATACTAATGTTGCTACGGAACTAGATTGCAAGCTAGTAATTGATGGCATCATAAACAATCTTAATATTATTTAGTGTCATCTTACATTCTTATAGAGCTTCTTTGCTTTTTTCACCAAGCTTTAGTTAGGATAAGTTTTATTATGAATCTTGCCAACAATGTTCTCATTTGTTAACGAGAGAGTAATTATCTTTTATTGGTCTCCAAAATTTCGATTATATACCTTCCTGTATTGAATCTACTTTGATGAATGAAAAATTATAGTTATAATTGAAGTCAATATTATTTTTGTTGATCAAGTAGTCTAGTGGTTAGAAATTCCACCTTAAAGCTGACGGAACTTTGAAATCAATATTTTAAATGATCGATCTAATTGTTGATATTAAGGGTAATGGTGTACTATATTGTAATTAAATTACGGGTCTTGCTAATGAGTGCCCCGGGACACTCTTTAAACATCTCATTTAAAGAAATTGTTTATTTAAAAAATAAAACTGCACAATTTCCAATACGTTGATTTTACATATTTTCATAAAAATTCTATAAAAAAATTACTATTTAAAGGTTTAACGAGTATCCAGAACACTCGTTAGCATTTGTCTTAAATAAAATGTATCATGAAATGCTATGCGCGGTAACAAACAAACAAAAGCCGCCCCAATTACCATACATGACCATTGAATGTAAAATCCATTTTCCATATAAGTCATTGACCCATATAATTGGCCCATTATGTGTACCTATATATAGAGACTATGTATCAATATATTGTAACCCTAATCCTAGTGATGAATAACACATACTCTATTGTTTTTCTCTCATTCATCTCTATTCTTCCTCATATTTAAAAATAGTTTATAACATAATTAATATAATTAAACATTTTCACAAAATACTATCTTAATGATTAGGATCCTCGACAGCATCCAATTCTGCTGCCATCTCTACTTTCAGTGATTAGCCGTTGGATTTGCTTCTAATTATAAAAAAGTTTTACTGTCCATGATTCAATTATTTAATTAGCGGACAAAGTTAACATTTTTATATAGAGTTATCATTCTTTTATTTGTATTCACTTTTAGTGGATATATATATATGAGGATAGATCCATTGACTCCAAGAGTAAGTCTTGTTACTTACTCCAAATCTTGACCTTTAATTTTAATATCAAGTAATGGCTAAAATTTATCGGTAATAATTATTAAGATGGGACTTATTTATTTGCTACACTAGAATACTATTATTGTCAAAACATACTTTAAATAAAATAGAATATATTAATTATAGTCATTAATTTAAAAACAAGAATTTCCTCCCTTGCTTTATTTTCTACTCATAAAATTTAAGCAAAAATTAAAATACAAATTATTGAAAAAGAATACAAAATAATTGGCCCTCTTATTTTACCAAAACAAATAAGGATACGTGTAACGCCCCAAAATTTAGAAATTTTTTTTTTTTTGTTAGTATTTAATTTTTTCGGTAGATTACTATGAGAAATAAAATAGAATTAGATATGTTTGAAATTTTTAAAAAATAAAACAAATCAGAATTTTTTTATAATATCTTAAACTAATTGTGAGAGAGATTAGGAATTAAAATAGATACATTTTTTATATAAATAGAGAGTAAGAGTTGGAGAGAAAATTAGGGTTCTAAAACCTAAGGAGCAAAGACGAAGGCAAGGAAATCTAAGGTAGGAGGTTTGTCCAACTCATTTAGGATTCTGAAGGTGTATAGCATGAACATGGTCCCTTTCTTTTTGTTTTGCTATCTCTTGTTGTTATTGTCAAAGTAATATTGTTGTTGTGACACTGTTATTTTCAATTCTTAATGTGTTGAGAAAGATTAAAATAAGTTAGTTAGATGTGAATAACTAGAGTATGGTCTTATGCTTTTTTTTCCAATTTGGAATACAGTTATTTTCATGTATTTTCAAAGCTAATATATTTTAGTTTTTTGGTGGAATCGCTTGTATGATTTGGCTCGTTTTTAAGTATGTGATAATCATCTGGTCAATTAAATTGTTTTATTTCTTTTAAATAAAACCCACAAATTAAAGTAGAAATTAAGGTAATTTTCTAGCAATTTTAAAGAGTAAATTTTAAATAAAAATGTATAGAGGCTGAGTAGTATAGTTTAGTTGCTACCAAGGAGGCTGGTATTCTAATTTAGATGATTTAAATTAGTAGTTGATGAGTTTAATAATAATAATTGATTATTAATTATGCCGTTGATTTGAACCGTCGAGTATTGGCGTTGTTATAAGCCGTTTGTCGTGTTGCTATGGTGGCTGTTGTGTTATCGTTTGTCGTGTTGTCGGTGTGGTTTATAGTTGTTGAGCAATGATGTTGGAATATATTATTATTAATGATGTTGAATTATATATTATTATATGAGTAGCAATGAGTAGCAAAATGAGTAGTAATGATGTTGAATCATATATTAATATATTATATTATTATAATGAGCAGCAATGAGTAGCAATGAGGTAGCAATGAGAAGTTAAAAATATTCTAGTTAATGAGTAGATTGTTGAATTGGATGAGTTGTGTGTGTTTATGTGTGTAATTTAGGAATTGTGTTTTATTTTGTGTTCGGTCGTTCCAAAGAATGCTACCGTGCTTGTTATCCCCTATATGGTCGGCTTACATTGTGGATGAATCTGTTATTTAAGTGATGTTGTTACTTACCCTCTTCTGGCTTGGCCCTGCGGTTCACACCCGTAGATTTTCAGGTAACCAGTGACGCTTAGTTGCGAGTCCGGAGGTGGCGTTAGGAGCTGCCTTTTCTTTTCCAATTTCAATAATGGAGTCGCTCTGTTAGGAAGTTGTCGGGGAAAAACTATATTTACTTTTTCTAAAGTTTATTTTGAAAAAGGAATTGGTTCATGTTGTTTGTTCGGTATTTTCTCATCATTATTATTATTATTAGAATACAGATGAAAATTTATAAGTTCTTGTTCCGCTGTGTTTTCTTTAAATGCTTATTAATTAGTCCCGTTGAAGATTAGTAACACCTTTTTGTAAATAATTCAATCAACTTTCATAAATAAAATCAATGGGATTTTGAGGGTATTACAATACGGAATAATCACTTGACTACAAAGAATAAAATAATAATTGGTCTAAAAAAAATCGTTGAAGGGGTGATGGATTTTTTATGTTGAAGTATCTCATGAGAATATTTTAATAGGTTCTCCTAATGGTGGTGAGGAATTAAATGGTGAATTTTTGTATTGCGACGGAATTTTTTGTTATTTTCTGCAGCAAATGAATTATTTTTTTGGTCAAGAACAATTATTTATTTTTTATATATGCATTTGTATTTTTTCTTATGAAATTATTCTTTTAATTTTCTTCAGAAAATAATTTTTTTTGTCACGACCAATTATTTGTTTTTAATCAATCATTAATATTTTAATTTTTCTAAATGTTTATGCTTAAATAAATATGCAAGAGAGAGGAATTCTTGTTTTTGACAATTAATGACCATAATTAACCCATTCTATTTTATTTTAAGTATGTTTTGATAATCATGGTTTTCTAGTGTAGCAAACAAATGAGTCTCACCCTAACATTTATTATCAATCAACCCTAATCATTAATTGTTATTAAAATTAAAGGTCAAGATTTGGAGTAAGTTATATGACTTACTCTTGAAGTCAATTGATCCCTCCTCTGTATATATATATATATATATATATATATATATATATATAAAAGATCACATTGAAAAAATTAGAATAGAGAGTTGTGGTTTAAATTTGTTGACAATTAATATTATTTTTACAATTTTATTTTTTAAGAGAGAGATCGATTAATGTTTTTCTAGAGTATCTATAACATATTGTAAAAAAAATGTGCTTTAATTAGGGGTATGTTGGTAAAAAATAATTCATATCTTTAGAAATTTGAAAGGAACTTATAAAAAATAAAAAGATAAAGAAAAATTTAAAGAAAGTCTTATTCTTAAAAACGGAGGTAGTATATCATTTAAAATATTATTCATATATCTTAACTAAAAAACTATTCTATACAAAACTAGATATAAAGAGGATAGATGAGTTTGGGATGACTTTATCATTATTCATATTTTACCCTTAATTTAGTTTCACTACTCCCATTGAGTAATTGGTTTTTTTTATAAAAAAAATACAAATCAGACGCGGAACTCACCATAACATAAGGCATGACTTCTTTTTTTCATGACATAAGTTAGACACAGGCAGACGCGGAATGCGGCAGCCTGGCTCGCTAGTATTAATAAAAGAGACTCATTGACCATTTTTTAGTTTACTCCCTCCGACATCCCTTTTGCACATTTATTAAGAAATTGTTTTTTGGCTTAAATGCAGTTTTGCCCTCTGTTTTGATTAAATCGGAATTTTAACCCCCGTTTTTTAAAACTCAGACTTTTACCCCTCCTGTTTTTATTTTTTATTTTGCCCCTCTATCATATTTTGCTTATGTGGTAGTGCTGATGTGTAATATTATTTTCCACGTCGTTAATTATTTATAATTGAACATTATCTTATTTATTTATTTTAATGAAAAAATTCTAAAAATTTAAAAAAAAATATCAAGTAAAAAAATCAGAAAAATAGTAAAAATGCAAACAAAACAAAAAACACAAGTAAAATACATTAAAAAAACTAGAAAAATACTAAAAAAAATATAGTAAAAAAAACCAAAAAAATACTAGAAAAACAAGAGAAATAGTATAAAAAATTGTCAATTAAAAAGACAATAAAATACCCGGAGTATTCATTATGCACCAACAAAATTTGGGATAACCATTAACATAGTTTTTTTTACGGAACCATTAACATAGTTATATCTCAAAAAATATGGCAAAAAGAGCCACAATGATAGAGTATTATTGCAATAAGAGTCAAAATGATAGAGTTTTTATGTTATATTTCTTGTTTTTCTAGTATTTTTCAGGATTTTTTTACTGTATTTTACTATTATTTTTTTTGGATTTTTACTATTTTTTTTGGGCTTTTTTACTATATTTTACTTGTTTTTTTTTGTTGGTATTTTTAGTAGTTTTTACTATTTTCCTGATATTTTTACTTGATATTTTTTTGTCATTTTTAGAATTTTTTTAGTAATTTTTTCATTCAAAAAATAATAAAATAATGTTTAATAATAAATAATTAATGACATGAAAAATAATATTACACATCACCACTGCCACGTAAGCAAAATATGTTTGGGGGGCAAAATCCAAAAAAAATCAAAACAAGAGGGGTAAAAGTCCGAATTTTAAAATACGGGAGGTAAAATTCCGATTTAATCAAAATAGGGGGGCAAAATTGCATTTAAGCCTTGTTTTTTTGTTATAGTTTTATGTGATGTTTCAATTAGAATTCTTAAAATGACCTTAAATTTGCATTGGAACTCTACAATTATTTTAAAAAGTTGAACAATTAATAAGAGTAATTTTGGAACAATAGCATTAAATTAAATTAACTTGATTTTAGTAACTTTTCCCTATATTTAAGGCCAAAATTTTTTGTTGACTTTTGTTTATAAATAAGGTCGGAGGGAGTATCAAATTAGTTTTTATATATTTATATATTATTAATAAAAAATTGTATTATAAAAAAAAAAGTGTTAATAAACAAAAAAAATACTTGACCCTCGTGGGGGATTACGCTCATTAGTTGGGGAATAATAATCATGTGGAAAAAAAAAAAATCATGTTTGATTTTTATTTTTTTTTTGACAAAATGTTTGATTTTTATTGAACTAGAATCCAACCCGTGCGTTGCACGGGTTTTATGGAGTGTAAGATATACAAATTAAATTGTTATAATAAAAATTGCAAGTAAAAAAAAAAATCAAAATATGAATTTAATGAAATTGAAATAATAAGATATTATATATAGATTGACTACCAAAAATTAAAAATAGATGTATTCTTTCCAAACAATTAGCTTCATGAAAACGACAGAATTGGTTAAGAAATTTGTATAAATTGCAAACAATTAGCTAAATTAATTATACAAAATAAAATAAAAAGAGATTAAAAATATATTATCTTTCCGATCAACTTATTAGCCTAACAATTAGTCAAAAAAAATAAAAAAATTATTGGCCTAACAAACACCACATTTTAAAACAAATAAATCAAATATTGAGGCGAAAATTTTATTTCGTAACGATTTCAAATTTTCATATATAAAAGAGAACTTACTTTAATTTATACTCCACAATTCTATTTAAAAATAACAAACCAAAAAATGTAAAAAAAAAATACCAGGTAATTTATATAGATTATTAATATGCAAATATGGTAGTTTATATAGATTATCAATAGATCCTGATTAATGAGCAAAATAAAAGACATAAAATGCACTTGAGATATGTGGGCCTCATAAAGAACACCAATAGAATTTAGTCACTATTAATTTGCTCGAAAATTAAAAGCAAACAAACAAAAACCTAAAATTCAAATTATATAGGAAATAGGATGCATAGAGAATACCAACAGAAAGAATCTGTATTAATTTACTTAATAATATATTTGATTCATTAGCAATTTAAAGAAGAAAAAAAGTGAATTATATATGATTGGGCCGTTGTCCCGTTGATACTATTTTTTTTCCATATAAATTGTTATCGTTACTTACTATTATATAAAGATTAGATAACAAAAGAATTAAAACTGGTGCGATGAACACAATGATACATATCAAGTTAAAGGTTCAAACAACCATCATCATATCTTTGTAACAATGAATTAAGAAACATAAGACTCTTCCAACTACTTGATTTCTTGTCAAAATAAGGAGACATCCAATTGAAACCTGCTATTCGACTGTCAATAAATAAATAGAATGAAGGAACAAAAGGAAGATCAGTCAAGAGACAAAACATATTATTGAAAGGAAATAAAACATACTAACCTTAACTATATGTACTCATTAGTCCAACTTTCAATTTTCACCTCCAATTAAATTTCACTTCAAAGTTCAACACCTAAAAAAAACAGATAAAAAACATGTTACAAATTGAATAAAAACTCAATCTTTGAACAAAAAACCCGTTAAAAATTACACTTTCAATTTGAATATTTCTTCTATATATACCGCAATCAATCGGATTTTCAATTGAAACTTAGAGTGGAGTGTGTGTATATATATGTTGGTTATATTGTGTATGTATATTAAGTGATCGTAAATTTTGGAGAGTTGGTTATGTTGTGTATGTATATTAAGTGATCGTAAACTTAGAGTGGTGTGCCTAAATTTTGGAGAGTTGGTTATGTTGTGTATGTATATTAAGTGATCGTAAATTTTTGAGAGTTTGTTATGTTGTATATATAATATAATAATATGGGATATATTTCAAAAGAGTTGGTTATGTTGTGTATGTATATCAAATAAGTGATCGTAAATTTTTGAGAGTTTGTTATGTTGTATATATATAATAAAATATATTAATAATAATAATATGAGATATATTTCAAAAGTTTTTTTTTTCCTTAGACATTAGACATATTACCCGTATTCAAGTATTATTATTATTATTATATAATAATAATAATATATATGTATATATATATATATATATATATATATATATATATAATAATAGAAAGCTAATAATAATAATAATAAATATTTAACATGGTGAGAGATTCCATGTTTATTAGATGTTGATTGCAAAATAATAACAAATTTATTGATGTAGTGTAGTGGCAAAAAACACAAAATAAATCTTAAATGTTGCAGGTTCGATTCTTGGTGAGGCTTTTTTTTAACATTTTATTTGAACTATTTTAGGGTAAAATGAGAGGGAAAAAGAGCGGGAAAAAAATTAGGGTTAAAAATAGCAAAACGGAACAAGCTTATAATATAAGAGATACCCGAATAAAATTATTTTACATCGCATAGGGTAGTTGTTTGTTGCTATAAAAAAAAAGGTAGTGGTTTGTGACGAGAACGGATTCTCTACCGTAACATTTTCCTCATGTGAATCTTGGGTCCTTGGATTGAAAACAAAAAAAAATTAAAAAGTGAAATCTCTTATATTATAAGCTTGTTCCGTTTTGCTATTCTAACCCTAATTTTTTTCCCACTCATTTTTTCCCTTTCATTTTACCCTAACATTACCTCACCAAGAATCGAACCCACAACCTTTAACTCACTAAGTTAATTTTTTTTTTATAAGATGTTAAATATTTATTATTATTAATTTCCTCCTCCTACTACTACTACTACTATTATTATTATTATTATTATTATTATTATTATCTCTTATATTATATTATAAGCTTGTTCTGTTTTGCTATTCTACCCTTTTTTTTTCCCGCTCATTTTCCCTTTTATTTTACCCTAACATTAATTCAAATAAAATGTTAAAAAATACCCAAGAATCGAACCCACAACCTTTAACTTACCATGTTAAATATTTATTATTATTATTAGTTTCATATTATTATTATTATTATTAATTCAAATAAAATATTAAAAAATACCTCACCAAGAATTGAACTCACGACTTTTAACTCACTATGTTAAATATTTATTATTATTAGTTTCCTACTACTATTATTATTATTACTATTATTATTATTGTTATTATTAGTATTATTATTATTATTATTATTATTATATCTCTTATATTCTAAATTTGCTCTGAAATGCTAACCTAAACCTTTTTGTTTTCCTGATGTGGTCCACTATATTAGAAAAAAAACAAATTTGTCTAGTATGGGAATCGAACTCGCATCTCTTTAATTTTTTCTTTTGCGATGACTATATTAATAAGAGTCAGAGATAATCTCTTAAGCATGTTAGGATATATATTTTGTCGACAGTGTTTTTACATGGCCAGTTGTATGTTGCAACTTCAAAAGTTATTAAAGAGAATGATTAAAAATATTGATTATCGACGAAGACAGTGAAAATACGAATAAAACTTCCAAGGTAGTCTATAAAGAAGTATTTCGTAATATACCATAATTTCTGTTGTATGAACAACATTTATCCAAATTTATTGTCGGACTAATATTTAGTGGTACTTGACGTTTTTATATAGGTTTTAGTGTTAAATATTTTATATCTTATTTTTTTCATATTACGGCTAATTAGGTTCATGCACCGCACCGGTTGAATATCTAGTTTTAAGAGTGTGGATGTATCAACTGCTCCCTCTCCAGTCACGTTTGCGTGGGAGGGAATCTTCTCTAGTTTGTGACAATCTGGGTTCTATCATTTCAGTTTGTTAAATTTGCTCCTAAAAGACACACACACACATAAATTTCGTTTTATTGTTACATAACATAAATTTAATTAAATTTGCTCTTAAAAAACTAATTTTTTATAATATTTAGGAAACTACATTATTTTTAAGAGCAAATTTATGCAAAATAAATAAACATCCAAAAAACTGATAATAATTGTTTTCAGGTATCTCTATTGTATGGATGTGTAGGTGGAAAATATGTTTGTGGAGATTTGACTGGAGTTTCCCCACTCATGGGGCTGGGGGTCGGGGATTTTACTGTGGGACGTGCAGCCCTCAAAGCTGCTTCAAACAAGATGAGCAAACATGAGAAAGCGTGCTCTGATAATCAACACGTTTTTATACCGTTTGCATTTGACACTTTTGACTTTCTCGCACCAGAGGTGATAGACTTTTGAAAAGAGTTCAAAAGGTCTGTATAGTAATGTTGTGTCGCCTAGGTCTATGAATGTAGTCTTCCAAAGATTAGATTTTGCTCTACAGAAAGGTTTAGTGGCGCAGCTTGTTGCCCGCTACCTTTGGTTCATGTGTAATTATTTCTTATATATATAAACAATTAAAAAAAAATCAACAATGATATTTATACTACATTCGTGTAGGGTAAAACTGACGGGTATAAGTAATATGCCAACATTTCTGGACACATTATTGGTATCAAAATAAACAAGAAAAGAACTCTGCTTTATTCGGTTATCACACGGTTTCCTTAGATTGGGAATTTCGCACTGAAATTTCCAAGTTTTAATCGAACATTTTCTGCTACAAAACAACTAACAAACTTTACACACCCAAGAAGGTTAATTACGAATCATCCAATTAATTAAATGTTACTACATACAAAAATAAAATAAAAAATTGAAAGAATACATAATATATGTTCAAAAATTTGATGAATAAATAAAATCAGAACAACGAAAGATCTACTCTAGGTGCCTTATTTCCAAACAATAACTTCAAATCATTTTCCAAAGGTGTCAAATTCAAGTCCAATTCCAAGCACATAATCCTCTTACTATTTGATCTTTTCAAAACAGGAGAAGATTTTGCAATCACTTGATGATAATTTATTGAAGATGAAGAAAACCCTTCATTATTAATTCTATGTCTTCTCATATGTCCACCCAAAGCTTGACCCAATTTGAATTCTTGTCCACAAATTGAACACTCATGCATTTTGGGCTTATTGTTATTAATATTCACTTTTTTTGCTTCTTCTGAATCGATTTTCAGCTTCTTGTGACTTGCCCTGTGACCACCTAGTGCTTGAAAAGATGAAAATTTGCGGTTACATGTTTTGCACTCAAACTCAACTAATGGAGTAAATAATGTTTTGTTGTTTTGTTTGGTACGATGAGAAGAGAGTAACATTAGATTTGTTGCTAAATCTATGCTCTCTTTTTCTTCGTTTTCTCTTTGTCTCTTCATCATGTTAATGTTTAATGTTTGAGATGGTTTGGTTTGGTTAGTGAGGAACACTTGAAATGAATACCTCGTATTTATAGATGTTATGATAAAGTCAAAAAGGAAAACGTGGACAATAGGTTTTGGTGTTCAACTTGGAAGCTACGGAAAGTCTTTTTAGTTCTACTTGTGATTTTTTTTTTTTTTGGTACACGCTTGTGAATTAATTAATTGATGAATATAATATAGTGACTTACTACTAATATATTAAGTTGGACTTTTTGACTTGTAAATAACGTGAATAGATACCCTCAATGCTTGCGTAATTGCTTAACGTATTGTAACGATTTTTTTGTCAACAAATTTAACAATTTTTTTGTGTTGCAGCATATCTAGATCTATTGTCGTAAACTAGTAAAGAGTCAAAAAGATAAAAATCAATTTTTTGTTTGTAAATGTGATAATTGTCACATTTACAAACAAACAAAAATTTGTCCCATAATTCAATTTTAATTTATCATTCTCCATTTTATATGACGATGGGATAATTATCATTTTTTTTCTTGGTTTAGTAGTATGTGGCTAGAATTTTACCTTTTTTAAGGTGAATAAGTAGATGTATCATGATTTGAACTTCGGTTCATACATATATTATGTGCAATGTTTCTACTAACTGATATATGTTCATAAAAGTATTTGATATGATAGGACCAAAGAACAAAAAAATATTTTCTTTTTATCAAATGTAATAAAAAAAGAAAAAGAGAAATGAATATGCACTGACAGTGTAAAATAATTTTACATTGACAACCAATAACAACTCTGTATTCCGCCACATAACCTCACTTTCTTAATATGATGTGGAAGAATGTTTCATTCTTATTGATCGTCAGTGTAAAATTAATTTACACTGACTGTCCGTATTCTTTAAACTCGTTACACCGACTGTGTTGTGCGTATTCTTTAAACTCTACGAAAAACTCTCGGCTCCATATATTAATCAATTTTGACTATTAGAGATTAATCCGCTCACATTATCGTTAAATTATTTTTAAATATTGTTTACTATTAATTTTAGATTGGATAATTACTACATAGAATTAAAAAGTGTTTTTACATTGTTGAGCAGCCGAGTGAATAAGTCTTAAGCACTAAGCTACTTGTTGTACAAGTATAACAACGTTCCATGAAACTTCCATTATTTTTTGCAAGAATATGCTTGAACAGTCCTAGTATTAAAAAAAAGTATGTTGAAAGGAGATGGCAACTTCTGATTAATACTTAGAACATTCCTTCGTGTAGAATAGTGCTTGTCGTATGTGTTAGGGAATTTCAATCTCCATTCAACACGGCCAACGGTAAAGTGTGCCACCAACTTAGAGTCCAAAAATGGGAATTGATCAAATAGGTGCAAAAGCATGTTTTCCTTTGAGTTCTGATTGGTTGGTATAACAGTTTCACACCTGAAAATTAGTGCTGCACCTTGCCTTCTCAAGAAGACACTTGAGCTTGAGCTTTCACATGTGTTGAGCAGTCAAACAAAAAAAAAAGAGCAGATTTTGAAAACAGAAATTTCTAACGTGTTGCATAGTTTCACAAGCTGAAAATTACTAAAATAGAAAAAGTGATATCAGCCACATTTGTGTATAGTTTATCCATACAGCTCACAAACTATGGACAGTTTGTGTGGTGATGCATATATACATAGAAAGTTCAGAAGCAGCTAATTTTAGAGAATAGAAACTTATCATCTAGAAAATGTGTTTGTTGACTTGTTGAGGATTCTAGAAAGAAAAAGGGGAAAAAACGAGAGGCAAACTTCAAGCACTTGGAAATTTCAAATAGATTTTCCCTCATAGTTTCAGCATTTGATTTTAGCTACAACTTAATTTTTCTCTCTTTAGAGAGAGAGAGAGAAAGGAAACAAGAAGTAAAAAATTAAATGAAAATCATTAGTTCTCACACCAACAAGTGGTGCTCATCAGCTGATGAGCTTCCCTCTCCCCCCCTCATAGAACTAGCTAGGATATTCATCCAACTACATCTCGTCTGTTTGTTTAACTAGTCAATTCACATCTGCAAATGGAGTTCGGTTTTCTGCAAGACGCGGAATTTTGCTTTCAACTTCGATCAATTTTAATCGCTTCTCAATGAAATTGTCTTCCCTGATTTTTGTCCTCATCTCCTCAATGGATGCAAGGCTGGGGACTGATACAACTTTTTTGTGAGATGTTGAACTTGTATCCTTGTCAACCTGTTCATAAACAACAAAACAAACTTTAAACTGGTGGCTAATAATAATAATAATAATAATAACAACAACAATAATAATAATGCAAAAACTCCACAAAAGTAAAGAAGATTTTGAATACCAAGTAATCTTTAACAAGGGACTTTTCTGCTTGGACATGAATGTCTGATATATCTTCACCATGTTTATCTTGTAATGAAATAAGCTGTTCCAACCACTGTGTAGTCATAGAATCAATTTCCTTCTTATTCTCATGGTCCATCATTAGAGCACCTGAAATTATTACAAATTCATTCAACTTGGTCAAATAAGCGAAAGGAAGACAAAAGAACGAAATAAGATGGAAACAAACTGTAGACACAAGAATTTCAATTACCATTCACATCTGCCAGCAGGTTACGTGTTCCTGCATCATAATCTAAATCCATAGATAATGATGCAGACACAAACTTTTTATCCAAAGCATGGTTTGTCGAGATGTTTTTCCTGTTCAAGCATTGATTAAAATTAATAAATATCACTTTTTTTCTCATTAAGGAAAATCTAAAGACACTAACAGAAACTTACTTCACTGTAGATTCAATCTCTGCCAGACTGTTCTTGTGGAAATTATTAATGGACAAGTGGGCACTTTCCCACTGCTTCCTTGAACAGTCCACTGTCTTTGAACTGCATTGCACAAAAGAATTGAAACTCTTTCCTTTCAGACAAGCAGCAAGCAATGACAAGAGAAATTTAAAGCTATAAAAATTGAAAACTTATGTAGGCATAATTGTCATCCATCCCTAACAAAAAGTGTTTGTGCAAGAATGTTTGGCTATTTTCAACAAAATATTACATATTTTGTTGTTAAAGGGATCTCTTTACCTATTGCCAGACACAAAACAAAACTAAAAAATTGATAAATTTAAAACAGAACAAAGAAAGTGAAAGATGGAGACGACATAAAAGAACAGGACAAACAAAAACTCACCAATCCAGGAGACAATCCTCCATTGTAGCTTTGAAGTTATTTACTGAGAATATTTGTTCCACAAATTGGCTATTTGCATTCTCCACATATTCATTAACTTCCTTGGTAGCATCCTTAGAAACTTGCTGCAAGTTGAGCATCTCTAGCTGCAATTTCTTAGACTGTTGCACACTTGTGTCCAGCATATTTCTTGACGCCTCTGAGACCTAATACATATTTGTCAGAAGTCAGTAATACTGTATTAATTATAATTAGTACACAAACCAACAAGAAAATGAAACAAAAGGATGATGCAGCAGTCTACAAACCATAGCAGTTCTCTTAGATGTCAAGTTTGACAAAATTGTTGAAATTTTGCCTAAGGCCTCCTCCTCATCTCTCGCAACCTCTTCCTGTTTAAGATCGAAGGAAGAAAATCAACCACCAAACCACGAGTTTGACATTTTAGGATTGAGGTATGAGTGACAGTGTTTTCTTACCTTGAACTTCCTCTCAAAATTAGTCAATTGGTGCGACCTCTCCTTCTGAGTTTCGTCAACAATTTTCATTACTCTTGAAGAATGCATATTAATGTCATCGAAGAATTTTACGGTTGTGGTTGAAACCACTTGTGCCAAAATCATACTTTGTTGTAATCCCTACAATGATCCATTAAGTTTTATAATGGCATTAATAAACTATTGCTTTAATATTTTTACACAGAACAGAACAAACCCAAACAAGGCAGCTACAAATGGAACATACTTCCTCTTGTTGTTGAATGGAGAATGCTACTAGCTGTTTTTGCTCATCAAGAGAATTATGGATGCTGTCGATCACATCATTGGCTTCATGAGCCGCAGTGGCAAGAAACTGTAAAGAAGGCAACTTCAGATGGGAAAGCATGGAAGTAACAAATAAAGCTTGAAATTTAAAACAGAAAGAAAACTAATATCCTTTAGTTAATTCAATTACATTCTCAACAGCTAACGCCTGTGATGAAACTCTATTTTGTATTTGTTCCATATCAGACGAAGCTTTCAGGTGCAATGTATTTTCTAGCTCCTTCAGGATCCCTACTCCTGAAGTATAAGTTTCTCTCATTTTATTGATTCTTGATTCCAGAGCTTGTGCTGCCTGAAAAAAGATTATCATTCAAAAATCAAATGAAAAATGGTCATGGGAAACAGAATCTATAACTGAAACAATATCTTCTTCAATTTTCTTACATCACTTTTACTGGTAAGATGAGAGGAAACATGATCTTCCATGTATCTAAGTTGTTTTTGTTGTTGAGAAATAGATCCTATAATGGTCGCGTGCAAATCTTTTAATCCCCCATTTAAGAGAGATGCAAAATTCGAGATTATTTTTTGGTTTTCTGCCTCCAACTTTTCCTTGTGATCTGCAAGAAGAAATTACTCTTAAGATATCCTTTTGAAATAATGCAATAATATCTCCAATTTCTAAAACAAATAACGATGGCGAGATGTGCTAAGTCACACAAAGCATATTTTCTTACAAAAGGGCTACAAATCAGGAACAAAGACCTTATTGACGCAAAATGAAGAGTAAAATAATCATACCCAACTTTGTGGACAGTAAATTAATATCATCTGATGCATTCTGAAGATCCATACACATTTCCTTTGCACGTTCAATCAAGGCATTTTCTGTTCACAAGCAAAGTAAAGCCAATAGTATAGTGAATTGAACAAAAACAGCATAAATCTTGGTAGCATATAATCAATTGATTTACCTGATTTCAGTAGCTTCGAAATGGCGCACTCCTTCTCCTTCAACTTTGAAACAACTAGCTTGTAATTCTCTTGAAGATCATGCAAGATGTTGTTGGTTTTTTCCAAATTCACCTAAAGAGTAATTTAATTTGATAAATCATGGAGGAAAAAATATCCAATCTATGGAGGAAAAAATATCCAATCTACACACCTTGCAATCCTTAAGCTCATTCTCCAAATCCAGTTTATGTTCTTGCTCTGTCAAATAGAGCTCACGGAATTTGTCCACTTGCTGCAAAATAAATGGGACGGAATAATTTAACAATGAAGTTTATTATACACAATACAAAAAAAAAAAAAGGGAGCAAAGATTCGGGGAATACTTTCTGACTAAGGTTGAGGTCATTCTCTAATTGCTCGATCTTCTCATTCCTTTCCTGTATGAAGGATTTATATAAAGCAAATTAAGCTAGGGAAATTTAAATAATTACCAAGAAAGATAGAACATGCATGCATCTAAATATGGAACTTTCAGTGTGAAACTACATTATTAACATTTCCATCATGAAAAGAAAGTAAATTCAATGAAAATTAATTGAAAAGTATTATTCAAGAAGAGGTTTTGCTTTCCCCGGATGATGTGCCATATCCTAGTAGTACTTTTGTTATATTATGTTGAATATAGTATAGTAGTATTGTTATAGTATTTAGATATGCAGATTTACTTAAAACAGATAAAGGACCTTTTTTTCAGCTTCTTCCTTGGCAAATCTTTCATGAGAAATATATACACCATTCTTTTCCCTTGCTGCTCGGACGTCTGCACTCAATATACACATGGATAAAGATATGATACAAGGAACTTCTTTACGCACCAAAACTTAAATAATGGTGGATGTACCTTCTTTCATTCTCTCAATCTCGATGTACAAGTCCTTCAACAAAACAGCCTTTGAAACTTTTTGGTTTGCCTATTAGAAAATATTAGCATTTATCAGCAGCACAAATCAAAAACTGCTTTTATAACATTTTTAAGGGGAAATAGAAGTGGTAACTGACCTCAGGCTTATTCTTTATGTTTTTTGCTCTACTAGCATAGTCTAGAGTACTTAATGTTTCTTCTAAGCAATAACCAGATGGACTAATGGTAGCAATTATACATGTTTTAGTTTTCCCTCCTAAGGAGTCTCGCAAAATCCTTGTAAGCTTACTATCTCTGAAATAATAAACAACCAAGAGGCATGCATATTATGGTACGTGTCTTTATAATAATTCATAATAATTGAAAACTATGTTAATATGAACCTGTAAGGTACATGCGCAGAATGTTCCACAAGCGCATTTATCACACGTCCCAGTGTGAGTAAGCTCTTGTTTATCTCCCCTGCTTCTCTAGCACGGCCCTGTAATCATATTGTTGCAAACTTAATGTAAGATCAAACCTTACAATTTAATTAACATATAGTCGAGATAACGAAAGAGGACCAAAATCAGTTGAAAAACCAAGTTATATCTGGAAACTATAACAAACATTTTATGTCACTTTCTAACAACAGATTGCTCTAAATTAACATCAACCATAGAACTTACAAATAGCAAGAAATGAAATATCAAAAAGTATTACAATAGCTATGAATTTTTTGAACAGTAATTTCTAGCACAAGTTAAAATTAGTTCAACGTCTCATCTTTTTCTGGAATCTCTCTCAAGTAACTTCATAAACATCTATAAGCTTTTACAGACTTTTCCATAAGTGAAAATTTGTAAGCTTGTTTTAGTTGAAAAGCTCCTATAAGCCAAAAGTTGATTCAAATTGGGACTAAGCGTTTAATGATGCTTCTTAATTTACTTGTTAAAATAATTTACAAAATAAACACTTAGCTGAGTATCCAAATACGCCCAAATTATCATTTCAATGCACTTATAGTCTTATAGATTAACATGAATACATGATACACCCAAATGACAAATTACCTGCCACAATAAATTATCAAAAGTAGACTAAATCAGAAATTTTGTGTACCTCACGTGCTCCAGAACGTAATATATTTTCCGATCCAGCCAAATCAACAAGATTAAGCTTGCCACACTTAATCAACTCCTCATCACCAATTACTGTTTCTTTCACATAGACAGTAATGGTGAACACTGAATGCGAACGGCTGCACCAAAATACATTCGTCAAGTAAAACATAGCTTCTACTAACATAAATTTCAAGGACAAAAGTAAAAGGACAAACTACCTGCTTCTCTTGTTAAGCAATGTCTCAGCAGTGCGCCTCTTTGATGCTCCTCGTTCCAACAGAGCATAAATTTCATTTACACTATATACCGATTCTTCTTCAAGGCCTCTTAACAACACACTACCTTTTCCATCTTCCATAAGGGCTACTGGTTTCTTCACTTTTTCTTCTATAGGCCTAGTAGAATTGTCTTCTGGGGACAATAGATCGGTTATTTCTTCATTATAAAGCTCAAGGAATGTTACTTTCATGCTATAGTCGGCATTCTGCGCTTCTAAAATATCAAAAATTTGACGAACTGCTCTTGGAATGACACCAGCCTCAGCAGTTAAATCACCACCCTATACATATAAACGCAGAATTTGACACAGTTTCCCTGATCAGAAAATTTCAGTGACATAATGTAATACAACCAGTGGAATAAAATGTCGGTTGAGTGACAAAATGCATACCTTATTTCTCATACCACCCTCCATTGTATAAGTTTTACCAGTCCCAGTCTGTCCATAAGCAAAAACAGTGCAGTTGAAACCATCAAGAACTTCATTGACAATTGGGGCAATAGCTTGGTCATATATTGATCTCTGTTGTGCTTTAGGCCCAAAAACCTTATCAAACAGATTAAAAAACATGTGTTAATAAAAATATTACAAGATTAAGATTTACTTGCAATTTTGCGCAAATGTTCATAATAAGACAGTAGAAATAAGCATACCTTGTCAAAGTTGAAAACTCTATCTACTTGTTTGTTAGCTACAGTCTGCATAACAATCACTTCCCTTTTATTTTCATTACATGACACAACCTTAGGAACATTAGACCTTAGTTCATCATCGCTTAATGGCCTAAAATTAGAAAACACAAATATAACTTTTAATTATAATTATTTAAAAATGTCCATAAATAATCAACAATCAACTCAAGAAAACTTGCAATTCAACAATACACATATCACAAAAACGAAGTTATAACTTTTAATTATTGAAATATCCAGAAATAATCAACAATCAGCTGAAGAAAAATTGTAATTCAACAATACACATCACAAAAAATACAGAAAGCTCAAAATTATTATAAATCATTACCAATATAGAAATGTAAAAAAAAATTATTGAAATGAAAATCAAAGAGAAGATGAAGATGAAGAAAAATGACCTGCATCGAAGCAAAACTTGAACATTAGTCTCTTTATCTTTGTCCTGACGGTGAGGATTCCGATCAGAACCTCTTGATTCGGGACGTCGACGTTCAGGTCGAGGTGTCAAAAACGGAGACGGAGATGCTGTCACCATCCCCAATCCAACTTTCTTAGACTGATCTGGCGTCATTGACATCATTTTCTACCTTCAAATTCTGCTAAACAAAACCCTAAATTAACGAAAACAATTTTCAGAAGAGAGAAACAGAAAGTTAAGATGAAAGCTTACTTGATCGGAGAATCTGATAAAAGGCGGTGGAGAAAGAGATTTTTACTGTAAATTTTTTGATTCTGAAGCGAATTTGAAAATGAGGTGAAGAAAGGTTGGGTTGCTTTATCAACGGCTACTTGTTGAGACTTATGTACTATGTAAGGCTCTATAGCCGTTAAATAGGTGTACGCTATTCAGCTCCTCAAAGGCTTAAACCCAATATTCAAACTTTGCTATTTTTCCATTTAATTTTGGAAAAGAAATTTGAATTTTCTAATTTAGGCATTCAAGATAAATTACACATGAATTTTTGAATAATGTGATCAATTTTTTCTGTTGTCAATTGTGTGGGGTGAACTTTTACCGAGAGTTTTAAAGTTGTAGGTGTAACTTAAAAGATTGAATTTAGAATCTCGGTAAAATTAAAAGAAACTCGTGTTATTTCATTTAAGTGTTTTTGATTTATAATGTGATCAATTTTAAATTTTGTGCACCCATTTTAACTAAAAAAGAAAAGTCTTTTTTTTTGGTACAAGAAGACCAACAGAAGGAAAAAAGAAAGATAAAAGAAGCTATTTAGGTAACCAAGTCCCACTAGCATCAGCTAGAAGGAAGAGGTTTAACCCAGCTGGCGGAATGTCAATGGAAGAAAAGACTTTGTTATTATTGGCATCGTGTTTAGCTAAATAGTCAGTGGAGACATTGCCCTCTCGAAAAGTATGAAGGAGTAAAATATGTCAATCTCTTTTCAGAATGTCTTTGATGTTATCAAGAATTGCTACATAGTGATGCCACTCGTCAACAAGCTCGGTGATGAGTTTAATCGCCATCTCGGAGTCGGAATAACACCACAAATCCTTGATATTCAACTCCCAAGCTAAAAGGAGACCTTTATAAATAGCCATAAATTTTGTATGCAAGATGTTTGTGACTCCGAGGTTTCCAAAGAAACCATGAACCCATGCTCCATCTGCATTACGAATCAACCCTCCGAATCCAGAAATATCAGGATTGTCAATACTACTTCCATCAACATTCAAAATCATACTAGTTCCCCCAAGTGCATTCCATTTCACGAGTTTCGGACTCGGTGTATCATGATGATTAGAATGACAATTTTCAATCAAGAGAGCATAGTCCATAATACGTAATTTAAGATAATAAAGCGGGATTGACTCACTATTCAAGCAAAGAGCATTCCTAGCCCTCCAAATCCACCACACGGCAGCCATAAATAGAAATAAGGAAGAACAATGAAGGCCATTGTGGATCCAAACATAAGGGTCATCTCCTTGGAAGAAATTTTGATCCGAAAAGCCAATCGATTTCCAGATGATTTGGACAAAGTCACAATCTCTTAAGCAGTGGAGCGTAGTTTCAGCGTGAGTATTTTGTCATATAATAAATCATTGCTAAATATATAATGAGTGAAAAATATTATTTTTTTCGACGGTATGTACACATTTGAGGGGTTGGATCTTCAAAATTATCCGATTATTTGATTTTTACCATATACTGAAAAACCAATGGCTACTTATTGCTTCATTTTACATGGGTGACACTTGGACTTGGTTCTAGTGGATGTTTACGAGCGGACAAATGTTATCTTGGACAGATCTTCTTCAAGCTCTTGAATTCAGGTTTACATGATCCATTTATGAAGATCCTGAAGATGGGTTATTCAAACTTTGTCAAACGTGGGATTGTCATGGTCAATTTAAAACTCTATCAAATTGTAGGCTTACCTCTTATGAAACACCGACCCAGACAAGGATACCGAACACGACACAGACACCGACACATCGATCCGGATAATAATTTTAAAAAATAACATAATTTAGTGTAATCATAAGTGTCGGTGTCCGACACTGACACCGACATGTGTCTGGCATAAACACACCTAATCTAATGAGTGTCTGTGGTTCATAGCTTACCTCCTCACTTTTACCTAGAATTTCAATAATTTGTAAGATGAATAAAAGTTAGAAGCTTACTCCTACATGTTACATTAGGTGTCAATAAGAGTGTGTTTGATATGCTAAAAAAATAGGAGATTGAACTTAACAACTTTTATTGTACTCTATTTGATTTTGAAATTGGTTATGGTACTAGACAAAATAGGTAACAAGTGACAGGACAAAGGGTGCGTTTGTTTCAAAAAAAATTGGAAAAAAATCTATTTTTTTCAAAAAAAAATCACTTTTTTTATTTTTGTAGTGTTTGTTTCAGATTTTTTCAAAATCTATTTTAGTAAAAAAATGATTTTCTTCCTTCAAAATGGAAAGCTGTTTTCACCAGCTTTTTCCAAAATCTATTTTTATGAAAATCTCTAAAGGGAAGTAATGCAAGCAAAATTTACCAACTTACCCTTATAATTATTTTAAAATGACACATTTACCCTTGCTAGGGTTTTGAAGTCTTTTCTAGATCTTGCAGGCGCGCTTCATTCTCTCTCGCAGCTATCTCTCTCGCAGCTTCATCCTCTCTCAGCTTCATCTCTCTCTCGCAGCTTCATCCTCTCTCGATGCCTTTTCACTTGTTCTCAGCTTCATTCTGACTCTTGATGCTTCTTCTCTCTCTCGCGCCGCTTCTTATCCCTCTCGGTTTTGAAGGTTTTTTTGAAGGGTTTTGAAGGTTGCAAAGCTTGTTGTATCCAAGGTTTGTTGCTTAAAATTTAGTTTTGATGCTTTCCACATGTTAAATATGATGTTTTGTAGTGAAATTTATATTTTGTTGTTGTCTGTTAAGTTGGTCATTTGATTTTTGTTCAAATTAATGGTGAGCTCGTATTTGATTTTTGTTGATGTTTTGATGCCTTCATTTTAGTAAATTAATGGTGATTTCTGTTAACTTGTATTTTTTGTTCAAACCCAACTTGATTTTTGTTTTCTAGTGATGTTAAAGTTGGTTACTTGATTTACTGATACACTTGGTTTTGTTTTGTTGCTTAATTTTGCTGTGAAACTTTTATTGGAGTCCTGATGTTTTGTTGCTTAATTTTGTTGCTTGATTTTTGTTGCTTAATCTTCAATGAATTTGTCCTGATGTCAAATTTAGAGATCCTTAATATTGTCATGTTGTGGATTGTTTTATTTGCTTAATTTAGAGATCCTTAATATTTGTTGTGAAACTTGTTAGAATGACACCTAAAGAAGCGAAAAGTCCTGAGGTTGATGGAAAAATTGCTGCTAAATGGGCGGAGGACTATAAAACTGAATTTTTTTTGAAAATTTGCATTTAAGAAATAGAAGTTGGTAATAGGCCAACTACCCACTTCACTAAAGAAGGTTGGAAGAATATTACCGATAAGTTTCAAAAACAATCTGGATTTCTTTATGATCGCAACCAACTAAGAATGGAGTTTGCATCATTCGCGAAGTTAGTGGAAAAACAAACTGGATTAGGGTGGAATAATGAGAAGCAAACCATCATGGCTCCCGATGATTGGTGGGCTGAAAAGGGCAAGGTATGGTTATGTCTTTGTTCACTATACAAATACGCTTTCATAATGTCAATTTTGTTGCTTGGATGACTGCTTTCTGAAACTATCAATGAACTAGATGTATCATACTATGTCATACTGTTTCTTGCACCATTCATGTTCTTCAAGTTTATGTTTATCGATGCACGAGTTCATTGAGTGTGGTTAACCTTGAAATGGATGAGAATGTGAGAAGAACTCAATACATCTGTTGCTGGCTACTTTCATGGAGTAGCCTGCTTGCACAATTGAGCTGTAGATTGTACTCATCTTCCTTGTAATGGTGTAGTGCATAACGGCTACTGTCATACTTATTACTTAGTGTTTAGATGAACTAAATTTGTAGTTCTTAGACTATCATTTGAATTGACCATTTGGATTTATAAGCTCTTGTGAACTTAAATATCTGTAGTTCTTAGACTGAATTCTATGTTTATTTATTTTTCAGGAGGATCCTGAGATTTTAAAATGGAAAAATGGGGGACCTAAATTCATTGATTTGCTTGAGAAATGTTTCACGGGCTCCGTAGCTACTGGATTTGCTCTTTACAAACCATATGAAGATCAACCACCTTGTGATGGATCAGAAACTCCTTTTGAAGATAGTCACGGGACTCGTGAGAATAATACAATTACTGAAGATGGAGCTGAAGAAGATAGTCATGAAGTTGGGAATGAAGTCCAACCCAACCCAACCCAACATCAAGTTCTTCAAAAAAGAGGAAGTATTTGGGAAAAGGAGAGAAAATGGGGACAACTGAGAAACTTCAACGATCGCTTGATCAACTCATTAATGGTTAGACCCAAGCCAACAAGGATTGCCAGAGGACAACATTAGTTATGCTACATGTCTGAAAATGTTAGACCAGATTCCATCCTTAACAAAAGGGTCACATTTACACTTCAAGGCTGTGAGGATGCTTGCCACTAAAGAACATAGGATGGAATTAGTATCTTCGGATGAGAAAACAAGTTTTTCGGCAATTGGTATCTGAGTTAACCAATAATTGTGGATTGACACCTACTAAACACATTGGAGTAGAAGAAAATGTTGCTACATTCTTATATATGATAGGTCAGACTTCTTCTTATAGAAATGTCCAAGAGCGGTTTCAACATTCAGGTCAGACCATTCATACTCATTTCTATAGAGTTTTAGAAGCAGTATGCAAGTTAGGGAAAAACATCATTAGACCTGTTGATTCTATTGACTCTCCTTCTCAATATATTAGAAATGATCATCGATATTGGCCTTAATTTAAAGATTGTATAGGGGCAATATATGGCACACATATTAAAATACATGTCCCAGTGGATAAGCAAAAACCTTTTTTTAATAGAAAAGTACACGCTAGTACAAATGTGATGGTTGTTTGTGATCTTAACATGTGTTTCACATTTGCATTATGTGGATGGGAAGGATCAGTTCATGACGCAAAGATTCTTATGGATACTCTTCGTAGACCAAACTTGCAATTTCCTTATCCTCCCGAAGGTAAATACTATCTTGTTGATTCAGGATATCCTTTATTTAAAGGTTTCTTAGCACCATATAGGAAGAGAAGGCTTAAGTGATTTAGATATTCTTGGAAGCTTAGAGAATATTAATGAATTACAAGACAATGAACAAAGTTTCAATGAATTACAAGACAATAGATGGCAAAATCCAAGACAAGCTGATATTAGATACATAGAAGAAATAAGAAACACCATTAGAGATCAATTGCTAAGACGCTAGTTTTATTTTTATGCATTTGCTTTATATTTTTAATGATATATATGACTAAATTGTGTTGTGATTAAGTTTTAAGTTGTAATATGGTTTAAGAGTGTGAGAACTAGAAGTTAATCAATTGTGTGATCCTTTTGTTTTTGCTTGTTTTTGAAAATATGTGATCCTTTTGTTTTTCAATTGTGGTAATAGGTTTGAAGTTTGGATTAGTTTATAACCTTAGGTTTGTATGAAGAACAAGTCCTTGTAAGCTTATATATATTTAAATGGGTTAAATATGTTTTTGGTCCCTATAGTTTCGCAGAATTTCATTTTTAGTCCCCGAAGATTTTTTTCACACTTTTTAGTCCCTGAAACTTTTCCAATCAGTGGTTTTAGTCCCTGCTTTTAATGAAACTCTTGTATACTTTCAAATTTTTGAATGGTTTTTTGTATTCATGTTTATAATATTATAAGAACATCTCCTATAAAAATTTAGAATTTTTAACATAAGATGAATTATTTATGAATTTTTATGTGCAAAAACTAAAAAATTCGTATTTAATTCATCTCTTGTTAAAAAAATTTAAATTTTTGTATGAGAGATTCATATAATGTACTAAACATGACAGCGGAAAAAAATTTAAAATTTAGAATGATATGCACGAGTTGAATGAAAAGTAGGGACTAAAAACACTGACTGGAGAAACTTCAGGGACTAAAAAGTGTGAAAAAAATCTTCATGGACTAAAAACGAAATTTTGCGAAACTATAAGGACTAAAAACATATTTAACCCTATTTAAATTAAATGGAGCTTATGAAAATTTTTAAAGGTTATAGACATGTGGAAAAAAATCTATCATATGAGGCTTTGCATTTAATTTAAATTCAAAGTAGTGATATAAAAGTTGTCTAAACAATTAATATGAGGTAACTAGTTATAGGAAATTAATATAGGAAATGAGGTCACCTTTTTTTTAATATGAGGCACCTAGTTATAGGAAATGAGGGCACTTTTTTTTATTTTTTTTGGTCAGGTAGCTTAGTGGCTAGAAAATTCCACCTTAAAGGCGGATAAGTGGAGTGTCCAAGGATCGAACCCTGACTCCTGCGTTTATAACGCTATGTCCCTACCAACTAAGCTAAGCCCACGGGACTGAGAACACTTTTTTTTAATAGGACATATGTTGCAGTTGCTAATCCAATCCCCATTTCCCTAGTTCCGTTAGTCCATTCCCATTTTCATTTTGTCCTTAATGGTAATTTCATAGTTTAAAAATCCATTTCTACCCAATGTAACCAAACAAGATAAAAATTATTTTCTAAAAAAATAGATTTTTTTGATTGTAAACAAACATAAAATAACTTTAGATTTTCTTCAAAATCTCTAAAAAAAAATCTCTAGATTTTTTTCAAAAAAATCATTTTTTTTAAATCTTAAACAAACGGGTCCAAAAACAATAATTTTTGTTTCTCATTAAACCATACGACAATTTTTTGTTCATAATACAACTATAAAAATATACTCATTTTATTTTTGAATATAAAAATATTACCACATCTCTCGCCATTACAACTTTATCATGTCATATATTAATCTTATTATGTCATGTACTATTTTATCTATGTGGTGTTTTGCGAATAAAAACTACCCTATATCTTTTAATAAAAAAAAGAAAGTAAAAACGATGAAAGTCTTAAGCAGCAAGGTCCAAACGACACCGTGCATACAGGGTTTTGCTTAAAAAAAAAAAAGTTAAGAACAAGGGGTTTTAGAATTATTATCGTCTTCTTCAAACCTTAGCCATGAATTCTCTCCCCAAAAGTCACCACTATCATCAACTCTCTTTCACTCACCGCCATTTTTCATTGCAAAAATCCTTCTCTACATTATTCTCTTTCCCCTCTTTACCTTCTCACCATTTCTCTTCTTCACCCTTATTACTACCCTCCATCAAAGCCTCTTCCTCATCATCACCAAACAGCAACAACAACAACAACAACCCTTTTCAAAAACCCCTAAACGCTTTTTCCCAATTCCTCCGAACCCTAAACCCCTTTTACTCACCTCTCTTCGAACCCGCCTATGTCGCAGCAACACTTATCTTTTTCTTCGTGTTCCGCGTTCAGCATAATCCCACCACCGCCACATCATCACTCCCACCTCCTCCGCCGGCGGAGTCTTCCACCACCACCGCAACCGAAAATCTATCTATCAAAGAAAACGAAATTTCAATTGAAGAGAAACTAATTGAATATTCCAACGACGCAAACGCTCTTAGGTCTTTGGTTGAGGAAAATGTTAGAGCGCGAAAATTCAACAAAGCAATTCGTGCTGTGGACCGTTTAATTGAACTCGAACCAGAGGATTTAGCTTTGATAGTACTAAAATCGCAGTTGCATAGTTACAATGGTGAACATAAATTGGCTAAGAAAGGGTTTGAACTTACTTTGCAGCAAGATCCGTTAAACTTGGCAGCTTATCGCGGTCTTATGATGGCAATTTCAAACTTGGAAGAACCAATGGAGGTTTTCTTGAACAAGGTTGATGAGATTGTGAAGTTTTTAGAGGAGAAAAAGATGGAATCAGAAGCTAGAGAATTTAAGCTTTTGATTGCGCAGGCGAAGGTGATGGAAGAGGATTTCTCTGGTGCATTGAAGGTGTATGAGGAAATTGCGAAGGAAGAACCGAGTGATTTTAGACCTTATTTGTGTCAAGGTGTTGTCTATACTATGCTTAGAAAGAATGATGAAGCTGAGAAACAGTTTGAGGAATATAAGAAACTTGTTCCAGAGAATCATCCTTATAAAAAGTATTTTGAGGATAATGCTAAGATTTTTTCCAAGAAGCTAGAGAAGGGAGGAATAGAAGCAAATATTTGAGAATCACAATAGAGGTTTTGTCACTCACCTTGTTTTGTTTTTCTTGCAAAAGTTTGTGTTACTATACCTTGCTTTAGTTTTTTTGTCAAATGATTTGGATTGTATTTCATGTGAATGGTATATTAGGTGTTATCTTGCTTCATGTGATTGTTCGGAACTGATAGCTCGAGTTTTTGGTGGATATTGATAGAGGGGTTTTTAGAACAGAGTTTTGTTTTATGTTGTAAAAATAGAATTGGATCATTAGTCTAATTTCATGGTATCATATAAGTATTTTTTCCTATTGGAACACCAATTATATTTCCCTCTATATGATGGATCTTCTTCCTATCGTTTGAGAGGTATACAAGTGTGAATACATTGCATTGGCCACAACAGTGATATTGATTTAGGATATAATCATAATGATCTATACCGGAAAATATCTGCTTAGTAAGAATGTAGATTTTGAAAATGGTTATTCCGTTGAAATTGAGTTCATTATTGATCAGTATATTACTATATTTTAACACACTGGGTGGTTTTGTTGGAGAGTGACATAAAGGAAACCCCATGGAAAGTGACTAGGATTTACATTGAAATTTGAATTTGTTTTGTAATAGTACCTTTAGGTGTGTGGTGTGTTGCTGGAGAATTTTAATTGGAATTCCATGTCCAATTATGCTAATTCATGTTTGTACTGCGTTGTTAATTGCAGAATAAAAAAAACAGCGATTCATTCAAATTCTGCTTTGTGACAGTGTTATAGAGCCGCTATTTAATAGTGTACTAAATAGTGTATCACAAAAAAATAGTGATTTATTCAAATTCTGTTATAGTATAGTGCTATAGCCGCTATTTAAAAAGATTGGTTCGGTACTCTAATGCTGCCTTTTTTGTCTCAACTTTGAATGATGGATATTAACTTATCTATCTTGTGAATTGTGACATACTATGAAGCATTGACACAAACAATAACACCGGGACATGACAATACTCGCAAAAACTTGAAGGAAAAAAAATGTCGCTGCTGCTGAGGTTACATATATCAAGACTGTCCCATGCTGCATATTGTTGATTGTCCTTATTTCAGATATGTTAATGTCCTACAAACATGAGCTCACTAAATGATTTGTTTTGATTTTTCTCATCTTTTCCCTTAAATTTGCATAGGACTATTGGAGTGTCCATTGAAATGCACAGTTCCTGTTTTGATCTTATATTGAACTCCATAGAGTTTAATTTCTAGTCAACAATAGTACAGATAAGGATTCAACCAAAGCAAAAGTACAGACAAATTACGCAACCATTAAGGTAATGTACAAGTTCACTGATGATGGCATATCTCATGTTAGTTTTTTTTGGTGAAAGTGTTAAACTATGTTATGGTTGTCTTGTAATTCATTGGAGGCTGCCGCTTCTTCAATTTAGGGAATGTTTGGGAGATCTTATTTGAGCCTATCTTATGACATACCATAACAGTAGGTGCTTATGATATCTCAAAATTGTTTTCGGCTTATTGTCATAAATATAAGGACAACAACTTATACAAATTTTCAACTCATAAGCTCTTTGACTGTTGAATCAGTTTATTCATAAATGCTTACATGATATGCATTTACCGACTAAACTCTTAATTTGTTTGTCCAAATGTACAATCATTTAGAAAGTCATGAACTACTTTTGCTTCTGTTTTCAGCATTTACTATTTTTTGACTTTGTTGCTTATATTGTAGTATAATGTTTCTTTTTATGCCTCTACTTGGAAGATTGCCATAAACAATTTTCTTCAGAATCTCCTTAAGTTTTGATGTTACTTTCATGTAAATGTGGCTGGTTAGTGGTTAACTTTACAAAACAACTTCCTTTTATTTCCAAATCAATATGAAAGGAAGAAATTTTTTCTAGGTGGATTCTGAATTTTCTAGAAGTAGATAAATGATGTAAGACTGTTTGAACTCGAACCTAAACAAAGTCATTTTATAGCTTGTGTTATTGGTATCTCGGAATAGTAGGTATAACCAGATGAATTTTGCTTAAGTTGCATGGGTGGGTTTGTTTTGTTCCATTATGTATGTAGTTAGAAAGTTTGTAAACGTCCCAAATCAATATGATAAAAGGTTGGTGAGACATTTGATATATTGAAATGCGGCTTTGTATTTGCAATCTCTACTTGCATTTAGTCTCATTGGAATTAAATTAAAAAACATAATAATAATCAAACTTTATGCTAATGGATGCACGGTGGGTATTGAGTAGAGAAGAGGGAAAATTTTCATTGTGTTTGGAGATAGGATTCTAGAGAGAACAAAAAACTAATGAAAGAGTGAGAGTGGTTGGATCATGGATGGACGTGTTTCATCAAGTGGTGGTGATTTTTTTGATTTTTTTTAATTATTTTTATCGGGTGGGTGGACCGGGTCCGGGAGTGTGTTATTTTCTAGATTTTTTAAATTATTTTTTAAATTTTAAACGGGCCAGTCCAAAGCCCGGTAGATAAGCCCGGCCCGATCCATTTGTCAATTGGGCTAAATGGGCTAGGTTTAAAAAGGCCCATTATCCCGAATCCATGGGCTAGTGGCTCAACCCATTTTGACAGCTCTAGATGCATTGTCCCTTTGTTGGTGTATATATACAAAATGAGTTCCAAATTGGAAACAAGTGGAATACTTGGAAAATGAGTTACATAAATTATAACCACAAACCAAAGATGAGTTATAGTATCAAATCAAAAAAGTTGAAAAATGAGTTCAGGACATTTAACCGTGGTTAAATGGCAAATTTTGGAAAAACTTCATAGAACAGAGATATCTCTTATATTTGTTCCGTTTTGTTATTCTTAACTTTAATTGTTTACCCGCTCATTTTCCCTTTCATTTTACCTAACATTAATTCAAATAAAATGTTAAAAAATGCCTCACCAAGAATCGAACCCACAACCTTTAATTCACCATGTTAAATATTTATCATTATTAGTTTCATATTATTATTATTATTATTAATTGAAATAAAATATTAAGAAAATACATCACCAAGAATGAAACACACAACCTTTAACTCACTATGTTAAATATTTATTATTATTAGCTTCCTATTATTATTATGGATTTGTCTAACATGTGCAATATTGCACATGTTAAGATAACTAAAAGGAGTAACTTTTTATTAAAAAATCATAATTATTTATTAAAATGTTATACATTTAATATAAAATACACAAGTTCCAATACAAATTTACTATTTTAAACTTTTTAACATGTGCAAATTTGCACACGATAGAAAAACTCTAATATTATTATTATTATTATTATTATATCTCTTATATTTTAAATTTGCTCCGAAATACGAATCCTAAACCTATTTGATGTGGTCCATTTTATTAAAAAAAAAAAAAATTTGTCTAGCATGAGAATCGAACCCGCATCCCTTTAATTTTTTCTTTTGCGATGACTATATTAATAAGAGTCAGGGATAATCTCTTAAGCACGTTGGGATATATTTTTTGTCGACAGTGTTTTTACATGGTCAATTGTATGTTGTAACTTCAAGAGTTATTTTAAAGAGAATGATTAAAAATATTGATTATCGACGAATACGGTGAAAATATGAATAAAATTTGCAATGTAGTGTATAATGAAGTATTTCGTAATATACCATAATTTCTGTTGTATGAACTTTTATCCAATTTTATTGTCGAATAATATTTAATGGTACTTGACGTTTTTATATAGGTTTTAGTGTTAAAAAGTTTATATCTTATTTTTTCATATTACGGTTAATTAAGCTTTATTTGGCCCGACTATTTTTAGCTTTTTATTCTCTTTTTAATCAAAAGTTGGGCCAAACAACTTTTTAATAAAGCTATTAACCGTAAAAAGTAGATTTCTTTTAAGGCTCCGTTTGACCCGGCTTTTTTTAGCTTTAAATTCTCTTTTCAATCAAAAGTTGGGTCAAACACATTTTTAATAAAGCTCTTAACTATAAAAAGCAGATTTTGTTCAATGTGCAAAATTGGATTAAATGAGCTTCTAGGAAAAAAAGTTGAAACCTACTTTTGAAAAAGAATCCGGAGCTTTTATTCAATGATCCCGCTTCGAATCCTACTGAAAGCTCTTTTTATTATTTATTTTTTCAATTTTAAGGTTGCTTTCATTTAAATATTATTAGTTGTTATTATCTTTTTGTAAATTTTTATTTTTTGGTACAAATCTTTTTAAAAAAATATATATTTTACCAAACAAATATTTTAGATTAAAGATAACTTTGAAGCTAAAAAAAAACAATTACCAAACAACTTTTGCTCTGTTTTTTAAAGTTCTTATTTTCACTTTTAGCTTTCAGTCAGCTTCTGAGACCTAAAAAAGTCGGGCTAAACGGACCCTAAATGTGCAAAATTGGATTAAATGAGCTTCTAGGAAAAGTGGTTAAAACCTACTTTTGAAAAAAAATCCGGAGCTTTTTTTGCGATGATCACGCTTCGAATCCTACTAAAGGCTATTTTTATTATTTTTTTCATTTTTTAGTTTGTTTTCATTTAAAAATTATTAGTTGTTATTATCTTTTTTTTTTTAAAAAAAAAAAATTTAGTACAAATTTAAAAAAAAAAAAAAATATTTTACCAAATAAATTTTAGATTAAAAATAACTTTGAAGCTAAAAAAACAACAATTACCAAACAACTTTAACTCTTTTTTTGAAAGTTCTTATTTTCACTTTTAGCTTTCAGTTAGCTTATAAGACCTAAAGAAGTCGGGCCAAACGGACCCTTGGATTCACCGCACGGGTAGAAGTTCTAGTTAAAAAAAAATTGTAGGAGTGAAGTCATATGATAAAAGGGTAAAATTGGAATATTGAGTTGTTTGTAGGGGTGAAATGTTAAACCTAGGAATGAAAGGAAATTTGTTCCTCGTTTTTAGTCTTTTTTTTTGTTGCAATAGAGAAAAAAAAAGAGAAACTAGAAACAAACAGACTACTCCCGAATAAAGACTACCCCCCGCGCGTCAGCGCTAAGAGGCATAGCAAGGTCTTCAGGGGGTGTAGTAATCGTGACTAGCGGCGTGCTGGATAGAGCACCCATCTTGGCCAACACATCTGCACAAGCATTCCCCTCGCGGAGCGTATGTTCCACTATCACATCCCAATCTCTATCGCGAAGTTGGCGGATACTATAGATTTCGTTAGCAAACCGGTGATGAGCTTAAACTCCTTCCTGAATTAACCCAACCGCCTGTAGTGAGTCTGAAAAGCAGACGATTCTTCGGAACCCCTTCTCCCAACAAATTTGTAAGCCATGTAAAACAGCCATAAGTTCTGCGAAAAGGATGTTTTGAACTGCTGCCGCCCCATAGAACCCCAAAATAAAATCACCATTGTGGTTCCACATCAGCCCACCATACCCAGCTGAGTTCGAATTGCCCAACAGACTACCATCTACATTCAGACACACAGTTCCTTCAACAGGCCTTGACCAAGTCACTTGTCTTGGATTGCCAGAGGTAGACGATGGCATGTTAGCAGGGTTGAACGCAGTATCACAAGCTTTCTCCAGGGAGAGAATTTTGGCCAAACTAGTATGAGTACTCTCACAATAGTTATTAAAGACCGCATCATTCCGCATACACCAAACAACCCAAAGAATAATAAAAAAGAGAGACCCATGTTTCTTTGCAAGATTCTTATACCAAGTGAAGTTATCTTCCCCGTGAGGGATTCTGGGAGTAATATGGAGACCGCACGCACGCCAAATACGAGCACTACTTGCACAACGGAATAAGCAGTGGTCGATACTTTCCGCCGCTTCGGAACAACGCGGACAGAGGTTGGAACTGCATACCCGGCGATGATGCAGGACCGAACGCACCGGGATTGAATCATGAATGATTTGCCACGTGAAAAATTGAATGTTCTTCGGAAGCTGAAGTTTCCAAATCCATTGCCAGTTGACATGGTCATTGATAGGGGTTGGGTTTAAAAGCCAGCTATACGCATCCTTGACTGAGTACATACCCGAGCTCGAGTTACTCCAAATCCAGACATCAGGCAAGAGTTGCATAATCTTGGGCTGAAAAGTAGTAATAGCGGAAATAATATTGTTAGGGAGAGGAGTATAAAGTTGATTTAAATTCCACACACCATTATGCCAAACATCCTTAATCTTCATGGCTGTATCTTGAATTGCAACAAAAGGCACAATCGTACCCAGCCGTTCTTTCCGGACCCAAGAATCATACCAGAAACTCGTCTCGCCATTACCAATTTTGAAAACAAAACCATCCTTCAGTATATGGATGGCTTTCGCCACTGAATTCCAGACCGTTGAGCCACCGGATACTGTAACATTAAAAGGGAGTTTCACCTTCAAATATCTCTCTTTGAAAAGATTAACCCACAATTTATCCGGAGCCTGTAACATTTCCCAAATAAGCTTTCCAAGGAGGGCCGTGTTTTGAGATCTAGAGCATCTCACACCCAAACCCCCAAGTCTGCGTGGCTGAGTAATCTTTTCCCAGCTGACTAGATGCATCCCAGTTGTGCCGGTGCCTTTCCAAATGAATCTTCGAATACTTTTGTCAAGATCATCACAAACACTTTGAGGTAACCAGTTTACCTGCATATGATAGGAAGGGATAGAAGAGAGCACTGAGTTTGCCAACACCACCCTACCTGGTTTATTTAACAAGCGACCCTTCCAAGAGGCCAATTTAGCATTAACTCTATCATAGACATCGCTAAAATCTTGTTTTCGAACCTGGCCAGACAACATTTTAAAGCCCAGATATTTTGTAAATCTGTCTGTAGCATGTATTTGAGTGCAGCGCGCAATATTATCTCTTATACGACGTGTTATTCCCAACGAGGTGCAAAACTTAGACTTCTCAAGGCTAATTTTAAGCCCCGACATGGTACAAAAATCTTTCAATACATCATCTATGACTCGTGCCTGAGTTGTAGTAGCTTTACCAAAAAGGAGAACATCATCGGCAAAGAAAAGATGCGACAAATTAGTCCCATTCCTAGTCATCTGCATAGGCTTCCAATTCGCAACACGAACCTGTTTGTTTATAAGAGCTCCCAGTCGTTCCATACAGAGCACAAACAAATAGGGCGAGAGAGGGTCACCTTGCCGGAGTCCTCTTGTTGGGTTGAAAGGTTCAGTCTGACTCACATTCCACAAAATAGTATTTGATGAGGAGGTAATACCAAACATGATAAGGGAAATAAGAGTAGATGGAAAATTGAACTTCACCACAGTATCCCGCAAGAAGTTCCAATTTACTCGATCATAAGCCTTTTCGAGGTCAAGTTTGAAAACCATATCTCCGTTTTTCCTTTTGGACTTTCTCATAAAATGTAGTACCTCTTGTAACACAATAGCATTATCCTTTGTACTTCTTCCTGGGATGAAACTGTTTTGTAACGGGCTGACAATTTTGTCCAAGAAAGGTCTTAACCTTGCCACGGTAATCTTAGATATCAACTTGTATGTGACGTTACAAAGGCTAATCGGCCGAAAATCCTTGAAAGTGCGTTGAGCATTTCCCTTGGGTATCAACACAATGAGCGTTTCACAAGCCTTGGGATCATAATGGCCTTTCTCAAAAGCTAGTTTAACAAAATTCCAAATATAATCGCCAACAACATCCCAAAATAATTTGAAGAAGACCGGTTGGAAGCCATCTGGACCTGGGGCTTTGTAAGACTTCATGCTCATCAGAGCGTCATGGACTTCCTTTTTGGATATAGGTTTCACAAGCTCTTCTATTGCTAAATCATTCAAAGTAGCGACATCATCTTCATTGTTGCAATTACCGACCTGCTGCCTAGTACAAAAAAGTTCTTTGAATAAATTCAAGGCCTTTGTTTTCATAATGTTTGGATCCGTGCACCATTCTCCGGAATGAAGTTTTATCCCATGGATTTTGTTTCTCTTCCGACGGATAACAGATTGGGCATGAAAGAAGGATGTATTCCTGCTGCCAAGTTTAATCCATTGCTCTCTGGACTTTTGGAACCAAAGTGTTTCCTCTTGAAAGAGGATATTCTCATATTCCACAAGAAGCTCTTTTTGCAAAGGCAGAAGATTAGCAGAGTCGATGTTCTCAAGGGCTCTCTGTATCCCTTTAATTCTGGCTTCTATTGCTTTCTTCCGGGCAAAAATGTTTCCAAACACATCCTTATTAAACTCAGCGGATTTCTGTGCAACATTCTGCAGACTACGAGTAATATTACCACGATCCATGTCCCACGTGTCTTTGACTAACAGAGGGTAATCTTTATGAGTGAACCACGACGCCTGAAACCGAAAAGGTCTACCTTCCCTGCAAACCATAGTATTACTACATCTCAACAAAAGAGGGTTATGATCAGATTGCCTGCGGACCAGATGTTCCACCGTTGCCTCAGTGAAAGTCATACGCCAGTCATGATTGCATAAACCCCTATCTAGTCTTCGAGATACTAGTCTACCACCTCTACATTGACCCTGCCAAGTGAATTTAGATCCAAAAGAGCCTAGATCCATTAGCTCACACCGATCAATATTCTTGCCAAAAGTTTCAGCCTTGATAACAGATTAAACACCGCCTCTCTGTTCTCGAGGAAGCAAGATATCATTAAAATCCCCAAGGACAAGCCAAGGAAGCACCACATCCTTAGATAGTTGCTTCAATTGATCCCACAAAGAAGCTCTAGCTGTATAAGTTGGACTAGCATAAACTGCTGAACATAACCATTTTTCCATGCCTTTGGAAACAATGACACTAATGCACTGATGCATCTTACTAACAAGGGAGAAATTGTAGCCACTCCCTCGACGTTGGATGACCCAAATTCCACCTGAATGTCCTTGAGCTTCCTGAATTTCAATCTTGTCATAGCCTACCGGTTCCAAAATTTCTCAGAAGAAACAAACATAGTGTGGGTTTCAAAGAGAAAAATAACATCGGGTTTGTATCTACTCACTAGATCCTGCATATGATTCCAGCTCTTCCTGTTAGCAAAACCTCTAACATTCCAAGCCAGAATTGAAAAGTCATTAAAAGCTCTCATCATAACAATCAAGAGGAAGAGGACAGCCAACACGACCATGACTTTAATAGAGAGAAGGAGTTTTCTCCACCACCATAGCCTCCTTCGCACCATCTGCATAAGTCCCATGTCTTTCGAGGTTACCTCCATGTATGATATTTGGGTCAGGTGGTTTGGGGAGATTTACAATCGCATCACTGTTGTGGTTCTCCTGCTGTGTATTTCCAACAAACGTGACTATCGGTGTGTGATGCAACGAGAGAGACCCTTCATGGGTCGGTGCAAAATCTGGAACAATTCGACCCGTTTGTTGTACTCCATTATTATTCTGACGTGGATTATGTGAATTGGGTTGAACCTGGATGCCCAATTTTTTGTTTTCAGGGATCATTTTGTTGGGCTCTTTAACCTGTTGGCCCATACCACGAGCTCTTTTATTCTTTTTTTTGGTCCAAACTTTAGGCAAATCTGAAGACTCCCCATGATGGAATTTAGAGCCCATTACATGTAACTGGGGCCCAATAGTCTCAACCTTTCGTGCCTCAGTCCTTTGTGGAGGGGTGACATCCTTTTTAGGAATTTTTTTATTCTCCTTGGAACCTGCCTTATCTCCATTCAAATTAGAGCGTGATTTTTTCCCAAGATTTTTTTTCCTGTTAACTACCAACCACTCTCCATATAAATCTTCTCCACAATTTCCGGGAATCTTATTAGGACTTTCCATATTTGGTATTACTGCCGTTGACAGCGTCGGAATCCCAATTTCGCTGGTTGCACCTCCCCCCTTCTTGCCGGCATCCACTCCCGTGTGTAGTGTCACTTTTCCTGGTAGTGATAGGGAGCAATTACGTGCTACATGCCCATATATACCACATCGTTGGCATAATAGATGTAGTCCCTCGTATTCCACATTATACCAGTAATTACGAAACCAGACTTTGCCAACAACTGGTTTATCAAGATCAATTTCAATGCATACACGAGCAAACTTGCCCCTAGACGCGTCAAGAGTATGAATATCCACTTTAATTGGCCTATCCACTGTCGTGGCTAGAGCCAGTAACAAGCTTTCATCATAATATTCCATACTCAGGCTTGGGAAACGGATCCAGACAAGTGTTTTGTTTATCTGGACTTGTGACGATATGAAGTCTGTTGTCCATGGCCTAATAGCAACATAATGATCATAGATCATCCAAGGGCCACCACTAATGACCTTCTCTCGATCTGCTTCAAGATCAAACTTAACCATGAAAAAACCATGGCCAACATCCATCATATCCATGTCCCCCGTTAGCTTCCATATTGCTCGGAGTCGGTCTCTCATGGTCACAAATCCTAAGGTTTTACCCAACAATTTAACTATAATGGCATGTTGCCATGGTAACCATAATTCCTGCAGCACGCTGTCGTCCACATAACATCGTGGTTGACGTCGATCTCCATTTTCAAACTCAATCCTAAACAAATTCTGTCCGATCAGATCAATCTTTTCCCGTCGTGCGACTGGTGCTTGATTGCCCAGCAACTTATCTCTAAATGAACATTTCTGTTTAGTTGCATGACCTGGATCCGGCGGTCGCGTTGGCGCCGGGGGAGGTTGTTGGCCCGGAGAGGAACCTTAGTGAGCCATATGATTCCGAAACTTGCTACCTTAACGCAACAAGGCTCGCAAACAGAAAGGGAAATTTTAAGCGTGCAGAGAGATTCTTTCAATCTTCGTAACAATCAAACTAATATAGACTAGCTAGTGATCATCAACATGATTGAACTCTCTACACTTTTTCAAGAAAACCCTAGCAGAGCTCTCTACCGCCTCACTTTTAGTCTGGTTTGTCTAAAGGTAGCTAAATATGTATTCTTTTTATAATATTTCAATCCACCTCTATTCTTAACGCTTACTACGAATTACTACCTATTAAGCAAATAATAAAAACGGTGAAGAGGTGGGGCGGTGTTGTACTTTGACACAGTAGTAATCTTATAAGGATTTTGCTGCTGTGTGGTTGCTGGTGTAGTTGATAGGTGGGAGCTTTGATTTTGCAGTTTGTTGGGCTTGTTTTAATGCTCTGTTCGTCCAACTCTTTAGTTTCTTGGTGCTTTTAGTTTTGGTTTTTTTGCTTCTTGTAAGCATTACTTTTGGCTTTAGTTCTTTATAATACCGATTTTGATTAAGAAGTGATGTTTAATTTTTGGAAGAAATTAAATTGAGCGTTTTCGGAAGTTACGTTTTGAAATGGATTGTTAAAAATGGAGAGTTTTCGGATTGTAACATTCAAAATACACAAAAAATGTAAAAAAAATAATTTCGAGAAATCCACTTTTTCCTTGTATATGGCATAATTTCGGATTTCATAATCCACATCCCTTCTTAATCGAAATTGGTATTATACAGTAATGCTCAATTCCTAAATCAACTTCTTGTTCCTCAATCTAAAGTTCCTAGTTTAGAACATATACTATAAGTTTCTAAATCAACTTTTCGTTTTTAGAAATGACATGGGGCCTGAGTGTAGTATAAGGGGGCTTAAAAAGCAAAACTCAAGAAACTTAGCTGTAACTTTTCGTTTTTTGCTATTGAGGTAGCCGGTATTCTCTTTAAATCAATTGAAGGATTATACTGTTGCTATTTGCACCTTCAATATTTCCTATTTGGACCTTAAATTTCTAAAGAAAATTATATTTATTTTTCCTATTTATTTTTGGAATTTAATTTACCTTTCAAAAGTTAACTTTAAAATGCATAAAATATGATTTTTGGAAATTATCAACATTCAGAAGCTAAATTGTTTCAAAAATGAAAAAATGGTCCTTCCAAACATATATATATATATATATATATATATATATATATATATATATTAATGAAAAGAATTGATATTCTTAGGGTCTGTTTGATCTATAAATTGTATGTACTGGACAGAACAGTACATGACAGTACAAGATAGAACACTACAAGACAAATGCTTAAGGTACTGAACAAATTTTTTGTTGTGCGATATTTGGTGGACAAAATGTTATTTTTGTATTTTATACAACTTATGCAGATGACAAAAAGTTGTCTTGTGGTTTAGTGGGGGCAAGAATTTCAAGTTTTGTCCTGTCACTTAGCTCCCAGTTTGTCTAGTACCAGAAACATTTTAAAATCAAACACAATACAACTTAAGTTGTCATGTCCAGTCCCTTATTTTTAGCAGATCATACACACTCTTAGTTAAATAATTTTAATTACTATATATTTAGTTTTTTTATTGTTGACAAAACTGTATATTTAGTTATTATTCTCTTAAAGTAGCTGTTTAGGGAAACCTGAAGGGCCACATATTAGAATTTACAGGCCTGTACCTTTGGGCTTTAGTTCAGCTTATGTATGGATAATTTTTTACAATTTTTTATTGATTTGTGCTTTTTAGGCCCTTTATGTTCCTTTAACCCCCCACCCCAAAAAATCCCAAAATACCCTTATTTTTTGGATTCTGAATGGTTTGAAAGTTACAATCTGAAAACACCCGATTTTGGCACCTACATTCCGAAATTAGTTAATTTCGGATTGTAACTTTCGAAATATAAAAAAAAAAAAATTGAAAATTAAAAACCATTTCGAAACTTAAAATCCGAAATTAGTTAATTTTGACAACTAATTTTGGCACGTAGGTGCAAAACTAGTACGTGCCAAAATTAAATAATTTCGGCTTTTACTTTCCGAAATATAAAAAAAAATGAAAAATAAGTCATTTTGGCACATACATTCCGAAATATCAATTTTTTTTTGAAAAAAAAAAAGTCATTTCAGACGTAAGTTCCCAAAACTTACTAGGGGTAATTTGGTCAAGACAGGGGGCTTTAGAGCAATATAGGCGGCCTAAAAAGCAAATCTCTTTTTTATTCTGTCTCTTATATACTGCTCAAATTTATTAAACTATATTACTGAAGAGCTAGTAATATGGGTGATTCTAGTAATATGCGGAGACAAATTAAAAAATTAACTATATTTCCTCTGTGTAATGTCAACATGGCTAAACATGGAATACGATTTCTTACTGGAATTGTATGACACAGTTAGAGTCATAGATGTTTGTCGTCCGATCAAAATAAATGGTCGACATTGTTTTACTACGTGAAATCAAATTGAAATTTGAACTATCTAATCTCAAATCATATTAACGAATAAGATCTGTTACAACGTGTAACCTTCACGGTAGGAAATCTATGTCCACTAAACTCTTGGATGAATTAAGTGTATCATTTTCAATCTCCTTGTTTGATTTGTTGTTGCATAATCAACTATAATTAGATATAGTTATTAGTAGTTAGTAGTTAGTTACTTACTCCATCTGTCCCGAATCTTTGGTTCTTTTAGCTTTTTATTTTTGTCTCAATTTTTTTTTTTTTTTTGACAAACTAAGATACAAATAACGACGTTTTACCATTTGTACACTTACAAAAACTAAAGTATTTACTAAATGAAATTTTTTCTTTCTTAATAAAGTAAGGGTAAAACAACTTAACTTATAATTATTTATTACTATTATTTCTTAATCCATACGCAAAACTTTAAAAAAATCAAAGATTCTAATCTCTAAACGAAGGGAGTACTAGTTTTTACTTGTTCAAAAAGTTATTAGTTGAACTATAAATAAGTGACCTTGTATCTTTGTGAATTACTCGATTCAATACACAAGTTCACAATTAAAAACACTCTCTTCTCTCTCTAGATTTCATTCTCTCATCCTTTCTTGGTGTGCAGGTCAATACAATTAGACTAACAAATTCAACCTGGTAATGGCATATTTGTTGATTAGTATGAACCTTAATCAAAAAGAATTTCTTAATATAATGTGTTGGAGCCAAGAATTTTGAGTTTGTAATCACATCTATATGATATCTTTATCAAAATCAAATCAAATACAGTTCATTGAATAATCATGACTACTGGAAACAAGAAAATGCATAGTTAATTCATACATTTTTCCTGCCTATTATATGGCGATTAAGTGGACGCTTTTTATATCATTGGGTATATATAGAAAATGCAATTCATTTTATTTTATTTTATATCAGTGGGTATAATTTCACTATTGATTAAATGATTTTAAACATGTTTTGTTTAGGTTGATTTCATTTTATTTTTTTAATTGCACTTTTAATTATAAAATTTAAATCGTACATATGACACTCCACAAAATTCATGCAACGCACGGGTCGGAGTCTAGTAAATTTATAATATAAGAGATAAGAGATAAATATTTTTGGTCTCCAATTTTATATTTAAATAATTTATTCTAAATAAAAATTATACTTTACTATATAATTGCTTGGGCTGAAATAGTGTCGGACAATTCAACCCGTTTTGACTAAAATAAAAGGACTAAATTACAAGTACAACGCTGAGTGTTGGAAGAAACCTAATGTTCTGGACTGGGCCTAAATGCCCAACACGTTGGGGACCTCCTCTATTGGGCCGTCGAGCAAGGACCAAGACGCAAGCCCAACAACGCCCAACCGTTGAGCAGCGTACGTCTCCCCTGAGATTCGTAACGCCCAACATCGGAATGATGAGCATTAAATGCTCATCACGGCTCCTCAGCCGTTTTCCGACTGCCGTTGATGGGCATTAACTGCCCATCAACGGCCTTGGCCAAGCGCTGGGGCAATATATAGACCTTTTCACAACTTCACAAAGGTACGTAACATTCTATATTGAAAACCTACTCCTTCCTCAACTAACTTGAGCGTCGGAGTGCCTGCAGGTACACAACCCCCCTCCGGGTATATTTGGACTGCTCGACATCACGAACAGCCGTGCACCATCATCTGGTCGACTCTGATCAAGGTAAAGATCAGTGGCGCCGTCTGTGGGGACTACAGTTTCCCCCGTCTTTTCCCAGAATTAGACCAAAACTTACAACAAAAAACTCATTTCTTGACCAAATGGCTGGTGCAAACCATGCAAACCATGAATTTGTAGGAGAAAATCACCCAAATCCTCCAAATCACCACAACCAATTTGATGGCCAGGAAGCCTCTGTCACGCCGGAAGGTAGCGCTGCGCATACCCAAGTAACTCCGCATGATGTTCCGCCGCCACAACCTCCACAACCAGAAGATCCACTGGTGGTTCCACCAGTTCCACAAGGAGCACCCATGGAAGTGGTGATGGCTGCATTGGTCAACACTATCAACAGGCAGGGGGAGATACTTCGTGAGCAAGCAAACAACATGCGTGGACAAAACGAATTGATCCGCGAGCAGAATAGGCGACTCCGGGCAGTCGAAGAATCGCGTGCTGCTTCAAGGGTATCGCGGAGTGCTCGTCGACAGAGATCGCCAACCCCTGTGAACAATCGCTCACGATCGAGGTCTAGGTCCCCGAGGCCTGCACCTCGATGAAATGCGGAGAGACCAATAAGTCCTCCCAGAGACATTCCTCGAAAGCAGAATCACTCTCCTCCACGAAGAAACAACCATGTTTCCCCACCAAGGAACAGACGTTCCCCTCCTCGGAGAAATAACAGATCACCACCGAGGAGCGGTGAAGCAGCTGCTCGTGGAGGCAATGCCCGACATTCCCCAAGAGGGGAATCTCCGAGCAGTGGAGACGAGAGGCACCGAGGACCCCTCTCAAGAAGAATTATGGACATTCCACTCCCACGAGGGCTGGAAAAGCCCCCAACACTGGACAAGTATGATGGGACAACTGACCCCGACGAGCATGTCCAGAGCGTAGAAACCGCCCTCGACTACAGGAATCTCCGAGGATCAATTAAGTGCAAGTTATTTCCACTGTCTCTAACTCGAGGAGCATCAACCTGGTGGAGGAATTTACCTCATGGCTCGATCGACTCTTGGGAAGAACTATGTCGAATGTTCACAGCACACTTCACAACTTCTCGGCGACATCCGAAAACGGTGGCCAGCTTAAAGGCAATCGTCCAAGGTCCCGAGGAATCTCTTCGGAATTACATCGAGAGGTTCAACAAAGTATCTGTCGAGGTCGAAGCGACCGACAAGATGAAGCTGTATCTCCTCGAAGAAGGATTGCGCGAAGGAACAAAGTTTCAAGAAGCAGTTGGGATCCTCGAAGTAGAAACCCTCGACGCATTCTTTGAGTTGGCTCAACGATATATCAAGTACGAGGATAAACAAAAGGCCTCCGAGGTCAGAAGACCTAAGAATTTCGAGGTCGGTGGACCCTCCTCACAGAGAGAAGAACGTCGAGGAGACGAAAAGAAAAGAGAAGGTGGAAAAGTTCGCGAGGCTAAACCACCAAAAAGTCAGTTCACCTACCACACTCCCCTGAACGCTCCTCGAGACAGGATCTTATCCGAGATATCGAATGCTGAATTCAAAAGCGCGGGGATCAGATTCCCAAAACAACTGCCCGCAAAACCAAACGTGGACAAAAAGAAATTTTGTCGTTTCCACAAAACTTACGGGCATGTTACTGATGACTGTGTGCATCTAAAGGACGCCATTGAAATCCTTATTCAAAAGGGATATGCATGACAGTATGTGGACGGGCAACCAAGGGTTGCCAATAATAATGCTCCTCGGCAAAATCAGTTGGCAGTTGATCCAGCAAGCCCGGAACAACATGTCGAGGACGAAAATAGAGTGATCGGTGGGGTGGCCCTCGCCATTTCAAGACCTGAAGATTTCCTTCCTCCGCAAACTGACGAAGAGAAATGAGCCCTTGATTACCTTGCTGCGCATCTGGACGGGAGTTGGGAAAACTTCCCCGGAGCACTAGTCATCTCCGGGGGAGGGTTTAACCCCATAACCATCGGATCCATCAAAAGAAAATTCGATGAGTTAGAAAAAGCATCCCCTGTCGAGGAAATAAAAATAACGGAGGTAAAAGAAAGCTCTGTTCCTTTGGCATTCTACAGGGAAGAGGTCCCCGGAGGATCACCGAACTTTCAAATTCCATTGCTCGTCAAAGCAAAAATGGCCAACTTCGACGTGAGAAGAATCCTCGTCGATCAAGGAAGCTCCTGTGACATTATGTACTCAGGACTCTTCAAAGTACTGCAGCTTACCGAGGAAAATTTGGTCCCTTACGTTGGATCTGACCTTCAAGGGTTCAATGGATCAACGACAAAACCTTGGGGATACGTGGACCTGATCGTCACCTTTGGCGAAAACAAAGCCATGAAATCCGTGAAGGTTAAATTCCTGGTCGTCGACTTCCCGTCTCTATACAACTGCATCATTGGACGACCAACTTTAGCTGAACTGTTTGCAGTGTCCTCAACCATCCATCTGAAGCTGAAGTATTACACCAAAGATGGGCAGGTCGCCACAATCAACGGGGACATAGAAGCTGCTCGGCGATGCTTTGAAGCTGCGTCCAAAAACCTCAACTCTGTGGTTACGCCGAAGAAGAAGAAAGCAGAAGCAAAGCTCCCCGGCGTAAACTCAATCAGCACCGAGGATGAAGTTGAATTGGATGCTCGAACTTCCAAGAAGGAGCGCAAACAAGAGAAGACAGGCAAAGGCGACCTCTTGATCAGAGAAAACTATCGTCCCATCCCTGATGGAGAATTCGAGCTAGTTCCCCTTGGCGAGGATCCAACCAAAGGTGTGAAGATTGGAGTTGATCTCCCCGACTTGGTAAAAAGGCAGTTGAAAGCTTGCTTAAGAGAGAATGCTGAATTGTTCGCCTGGAGTGCAGCTGAAATGCCCGGAATAGACCCCGAGGTCGCTTGTCATCAATTGACCATAGATCCTAGGGCTAGTGCTGTAGTTCAGCGTCGTAGGAAGCAGTCTCCCGAAAAAGCGGAGGCTGCTCGAAAAGCTGTAAAAGACCTCCTAGAGGCCAATTTCATTGCTGAAGCCCAGTACACAACCTGGCTTTCTAATGTTGTACTTGTTAAAAAATCTAATGGAAAGTGGCGTATGTGTGTTGATTATACCGATCTTAATAGGGCTTGCCCTAAAGATGCTTATCCTTTGTCGAACATAGATAAATTAGTAGATAATTCCTCGGGATTTAAATTACTATCGTTTATGGACGCATATTCCGGTTATAATCAAATAAAAATGGCTGAAATCGATAAAAAGAAAACAGCTTTCATGACCGAAACAGGAAATTATTATTATAATGTAATGCCTTTCGGGCTCAAAAATGCAGGTGCCACCTACCAGAGGATGATGAACAAAGTATTTCACAATGAAATTGGGGATATGCTCGAAGTTTACATGGACGACATGATCGTTAAATCCGAGGAGGAAATCGATCATACCGTCCACTTGAAAAGGGTGTTCGACCGAGCAAGAAAGTTTAACATGAGGTTCAACCCAGAAAAATGCACGTTTGGGGTAAAGGCTGGAAAATTCCTCGGCTTTTATTTAACTGAACGAGGAATAGAAGCCAACCCCGACAAATGCAGGGTTTTCTTTGATTATCCAACTCCAAAATCGAAGAAATCCATACAAACGTTGAACGGCATGTTAACCTCAATGGCTAGATTCGTCGCCAAATCTGCTCAACATGCTCTGCCCCTCTTTAAACTCCTCAGAAAAGAGACAACTTTCGAATGGACTGAAGAGTGCGAAGGAGCATTACAACACCTAAAACGAGCGTTGTCCGAACCTCCAGTGTTAACACGACCAGTCGAGGGCGAGAAACTCTATCTTTACCTCGCAGTAGCATCAGAGGCCATAAGCGCCGTTCTCATAAGAGAAACCGAGCAAGGGCAAAAGCCTGTTTATTTTGTAAGCAGAGCACTACAAGGACCCGAACTCCGATACTTGCAAATAGAAAAAATTGCTCTAGCAGTAATAATGGCTGCGAGGAAACTTCGATACTGTTTCCTCGCTCATTCCATCATCATCCGAACAGATCAACCCGTAAAGCAATTGCTGGCACGACCAGATATGGTCGGACGAATGTTGAAATGGTCGTTGGAACTCGCGGAATTCGACATAAGCTTCGAAAGTAGAAAAGCTTTGAAAGCCCAAGTACTTGCTGATTTCGTCGCCGAAATGACAACGTCGACCACTTCCGAGAAGAATAAATGGACCATCTTCGTCGATGGATCCTCGAACTCACAAGGAAGTGGGGCGGGCATCATACTCGAAAACGGGGACGGAGTCCTAATAGAAGTATCCCTCGGACTTTCTTTTCCAACGACGAATAACCAAGCCGAATACGAAGCTTTCCTAGCAGGGTTGAGATTAGCCGAGGATATGGGAGCCGAGGAAATCACAATATTCACGGATTCGCAGCTAGTAGCATCTCAAGTATCAGGAGAATACCAAACAAAAGAGGAGCGACTCCTCGAATATCTGAACCTCATCAGGGCAAAACTCGCAAAGTTTAAGGAAACGGAGGTGAAACATGTTCCTCGAGAACATAATGCACGAGCAGATGTCCTTTCAAAGCTTGCGAGCACAAGGCGCAAAAAAGCGGGCAATCAATCCCTCATTCAGGAAACATTAACAAAACCGAGCATCGAAAAAACGGCAGAAGTCATGCACATTTGTGCTGTCGACGAACAAAGCTGGATGTCCCCGGTATACAATTTCCTGAAGTCGAACATCCTGCCCGTAGATGCCAAAGAAGCAACGAAAGTCCGGAAAAGAGCATGCTCATACGTCCTGCTCGACGATAAGTTGTATCGAAGAGGATTCTCAATCCCATTGCTCAAATGTGTGGAGGAAGCGCGCGTAGAGTTCGTCTTGCAAGAAATCCACGAAGGGATCAATGGGCAACATATTGGTGGACGATATTTGGCAAGAAAGGCACTAAGGGCAGGGTACTATTGGCCGACGATGCAAAACGACGCCAGAGACCACGTCCTTAAATGTGACAAGTGCCAAAAACACGGAGACATGCACCTCGCGCCAGCTAACGAGCTGAAAACGCTGATCTCCCCGTGGCCGTTTGCCTGGTGGGGAATGGACATCCTCGGCCCTTTTCCAACAGCTGCGAGGCAAGTCAAATACCTCATAGTTGCCGTGGACTATTTCACCAAGTGGATTGAAGCGGAACCCCTTGCAAAAATCAGCGCATCCAACATACTACGTTTCTTCAAAAGAGACGTCCTCGCAAGATTCGGAATCCCTCAAGTGGTGGTAACGGACAACGGAACGCAGTTCACGAACAAAAAGTTCCAAGAATTCCTCGCCGCAATAGGCACCACTCAACACTTCACATCAGTCGAGCATCCTCAAACCAACGGGCAAGCTGAAGCAGCCAACCGCGTGTTGTTACGAGGACTAAGACGAAGGATGGGCGCATCTAAGGGAAACTGGACCGAGGAACTGCACAACGTCCTGTGGTCTTACAGAACTACTCCTCATTCCACAACCGGGGAAACGCCCTTCCGATTAACATACGGAACGGAGGCAGTAATTCCCGTGGAAATAGGAGAACCATCCTCGAGGGTCGAATATCCTCTCGAGGAGGATATAAACGACGAGTTATTAAGAGAAGAATTAGATCTTGTCGATGAACTAAGAACAGGGGCTTCTCTTCGAGAAGCAACCCTCAAGCAAAAAATAGCTGCTCGGCATGATAAAAAGGTCATCAAAAGAGAGTTCGAGGTAGGGAGCTTGATATTAAGAAGAAATCAAAAGGATTCGCGAGAAGGGAAGCTCGCAGCTAATTTGGAAGGGCCATATCGAGTCCAAGCAAAAACAGAAAACGGAGCATACTACCTCGAAGATCTCTATGGCAAAGAAATTCCTCGCACATGGAATGCTGAGAAGCTGAAACAATACTACAGTTGAAAATAGCGTAATTCGACATGCTCTTCAACGAAGGCTGCAAATCCCACCGAGGAGACGCGCCTATACAACGGAGGAATGCTTAGGTACGGGCAGGAATCTTAAAATCTCTAAAGCTCGACGAAAGCCCTAAATGCTGACGTCCATGCTCAACGGGGGAATACTCCATGCGAGCCCCACCGTTGCTTAGTACAAGCCCAGCAGAGCACCCAGCTCGCGATGAGATGCTCAATGCTGCGAGGAATAATTTCAAACGAAGAAATTTTCCTCGACTCCAGTTTGGGAGCCAGCCAAACACTCGAGCAGTTCCACAAACTGCTAGGGAACGGTGCTTACGATCCACGACATCAAGAAGTAACCGTAATCTTTAGACGAGCACTAGCGCAAGGGGTAATCTACCTAGCGAATAGAACGTCTAAAAATACTAAGTTAAACCCTAAGTTAGAAACGAGCACCATTTTAGAAAGTATCCTCGCATACTCTAATGGTCGAATTTGCAGGGAAATAATCATAAAAATTGACAAGTTAAAATAAACACTCCACAAACAAGCAATGAACGAGCACGAATTGTAAACGGGCATGAATTGCAGAAATAAGGAGTCATAAATATAAGTGACCAGAGGCCAAAGATGTCATTATATTACATTAAAGGCGAACAAACGCCAAAAGAAAAAATTAAAAGTCAGGGCGAGCATAACGCCGGCATCAAGATTACAAAATTACTCTTCATCCAGAGGGGGAGTAGCTATCTGGCCATCACGAACTTCTTTGAGCTCGTCCAGACCTTCGGTCACCAGCTGAACACCAGGGTTCAAGACTTGAAGCTGGGCCAGAGCATTCTGGAAGCTCGAGGAAGCAACGTCCAGTTGAAGATCCCCGATCTGGTAAATCTTGGCGATCAGCTCTGCGCGGCTAAATTTTGCATAAGTACCCGCCGGGTCCAGCTTCTTCTCTTCTTCCTCGACCAAAGACAGGCCGGACATTTTCTCCTCGAGCTCAGCTATCTTCCCCCTCAGCTTCTCTTCCTCCCCCTTTGCGTCCCCGAGCTCTTTCTTCACCTTAGCAAGCTCGGCTTCGGAGTCCTCCAAGGCCTTGTCCCGAGCAAGGAGATCCTGCTCCACGACAGTCAGGCGCCCACCGAAATCCTTGGCAAGTGCCTGCGCCTCATCCCTCTCTCGCAGATACTTGGACTCCCGACCATTGAGGAAGGTGGCCACTTCCAAAAGCTTGAACACGGCCACGGAAGACTCCGCGACCACGTTCCTCAAGGACTCCGGACCCATGGACGCCAAGATCGTCTGGTCCGCTTCAGGGATCTTTACCGTCGTCTTCCCGTCCAGCAGGCAGTCGTGACCCATGGCCGGGGGTAAGATGAACTCCGCAGCAGACCTCCCCGGTACCAACCCTCGAGGACCTGAAACTACCCCTCCCCCTCCTTCAACTCGGGGATGCTTTGGGGGCCTCTGGTCGACAACAACCTCCTCTGCAGCCCTCTTCTCCCCCGTCACTTCGATGGAGGGTGAGGGGGAGGATTGGCCGGAAGCAACCGGTGCCGAGGAGCTAGCTCCCCCAGCTTGCCGCCTTTTCTTATCTGCTTGCAACTTGCGGAGAGTGGCGGCAGTGCTCTTCATTTCACCTGAAACATGAAACGAGACAAATGTTAGTAAACTCACCATGAGAAAACAAAAACATACGAGGAAGTAAAATGCGAGGAAAACAAAGATACAGGCAATTAAACACATACGAAGCAGGTCCTCAGCTTCTGCCCTAGTCGAGCACCTTAACAGTGCCTTGGTATTTATAAATCTCTTGGACGATAGCTGGTAACCCTCCTCGTCGCAAATAGGGTTACCCTCCTTGTCCTCCCACAAGCTCGGTGTGAACTCCTCTACAAAGTCTTCCAGAGCTTTGAGATCGGCGAGCTCCTCCTTGGACAAAGCCCCCTTCTTAAAGGTAAAGCTCTTAGCCTCGCGAGCATAGTGTTTTTTCGACCAGCAGAAGGGGAACCTCTCGCAGTCAACCTCTATGGGCTCCCCATTGTCCCTATGCTCAACCCTCCCTTCGTCATTTATTTTGGGCCCCCGAACAAGGATAGTTTTCCAACCCGCGGAAGTGATGGGGCGGACGACGTACCACTTATCCTTAAAGCCCCGGAGAGACTCCTCGAAAATATCAAAAAATTTCTTATGCTGCTTTAGTGACACCCAGCCGCATTTGTCGGTCACGTTCCCCCTAGGGCGAGAGCGCTGGATGCCAAAGATATGGAAGAAAAGGGAGACAGTGGGCGCCAATTGAAGGTAAGCAGCCACAATCTCAAAGGCGCGGATAAAGGCCAGAGAGTTTGGGTGCAGCTGAGACGGGCACACTTCTAAATGGTTAAAGATCGCCATTTCTAGGTCGGTGAAAGGAAGGCGAAGACCCATATGCTCGAAAGCAATCTGGTACATCGGAAATCCGCCGTTTTTGAATGTGGTACAAATTTGTTGTTTAGCACCGGGGATCCGCACCTCCCAGTCAGCATGGCCGGGAATCTCTATATCGGTCCATAAGTCCTCGGGAAAATTCTCCTCGAATTCAAATTTGCTGGGCGTCGTCCTTGGATCGTCGGCAACCCAGTTAATATTCTTTTCCACGGGGATCTTCCGTTGAACTCCTTCGTCGGCCATAGTACCTGAAAGGCAGAGGAAACGAATGAATTCGATATTCCCAAAAACATCAAATCCACCCCTTCCACCGCCAATTCAAGTGAAGGGGCGAGGACAATGGTCGACGTAGCGCAAGTAAATTCTAAAGGAAAATCCCAATTCTAAAGGAAAATCCTAAATATACCGGAAATTTAAATCCCCGGAGCATCCCATAGATGCTCAATTCAAGTGCAAAAATACTTAGGAAAATTCTAATGTTAAATCCTAGTTCACAAAGAGCCTAACATGGAGATGCCCGGAATTCCCTATGGACGCCCGGGTCGAGTCCGACAACACGAGGAAATTCCAAGAAAAGCCTAAAAACGTCGAGGATCTTAAGAGTATGAATGCTCGGTAGCGTATCATGAATGCCCGGCACCTTCAAACGCCAAACAGTCCAAAACGGAGATTGTAAAGGCGTGAAACGCCGGTAAACTCCGTACCAAAGACCTAGAATCTACTCTAGAAACAGCGGTTTCCATCAAAACCGCCATTTCGTGGGAGGGAAAGGGTATTAACCACCCGTTGCAAACCCTCAACCACCGTGAGCAAAACAAAACAGCGCAAACACGAAACAAATCTAAATCCTATCAGAGCAAAACATAAACAGACATAAAGGAAGAAGAAAGAGTCAGTAACACTTACTTGTTTATAAATCTGGAGAGAGATCTAGATCAAATCGCTGGATTACTGTAAGGAAGTGATGGAACTTTGGAGAGAAAGCAAAAGTCTGGAAGTTGGATAGTTACGGAATGAGAAAGATTTCGAAAAATCCCTCCATTTCCCTATATATAAGCAAATCCCCAGCAAGCGCACCTGCTCGAACTTTAGGGCGCCACTCCAATCTGAACCGTTGCATCAATCCAACGGCTACGATGAAAGACAATCCAACGGTCCAGATACGACCATCACAGAAACCAAAGGTCACGAAGATCTAACGGACGAAACGCGTCCTCGAAATTCAAATAAGACAGATAGACACTCAAGTGCTATTTTAATAGCCTTTACACGTGTCAGCAGAAGACGAAGCGGCTTGTCCCTTCAAGTCACATCCGCGCAGACTTCGTCGGAACCCTAGGAAATCACGTCGAAAATCTTGGACGGATCAACGATGCGCGAAATCAATGGCGAGATTCGCGGACTCGTGATAAATGCTCGGGTCCATCTCCTCGACACATCATTTTGCTCGAGATTTAAAATCCAGTTAACGTCCAAACAAACAATGAGATATGATCTCCTCGACACCAAAGGGAAATTTAGGCCTTCAACACCATTAGCCTAAGTATCAGAATTACGACCACTAAAGTCGCCATCCTCTTGCCCGAACATGGTGACTTGGGGGGCTCCTGTTCTGGACTGGGCCTAAATGCCCAACACGTTGGGGACCTCCTCTATTGGGCCGTCGAGCAAGGACCAAGACGCAAGCCCAACAACGCCCAACCGTTGAGCAGCGTACGTCTCCCCTGAGATTCGTAACGCCCAACATCGGAATGATGAGCATTAAATGCTCATCACGGCTCCTCAGCCGTTTTCCGACAGCCATTGATGGGCATTAACTGCCCATCAACGGCCTTGGCCAAGCGCTGGGGCTATATATAGACCTTTTCACAACTTCACAAAGGTATGTAACATTCTATATTGAAAACCTACTCCTTCCTCAACTAACTTGAGCGTCGGAGTGCCTGCAGGTACACAACCCCCCTCCGGGTATATTTGGACTGCTCGACATCACGAACAGCCGTGCACCATCGTCTGGTCGACTTTGATCAAGGTAAAGATCACCTAACCTAAGTGTACTGAGTATCGTCTCTCTCTCTAGTCGTGAAACAATTACCGGATTTTATATAATTATTTTGTTGAATTAGAATTTGACCAATACAGTTGTGGTTTGATTCATTATGTCTCTTCCCCACCTTCTCAAATCTTCTCTGTCCACCCTCCGCAATCAGCAGGAAAGAATGATCATGTTCTCTGCTCCGTACAGAGCAGCAACAGGTCGACTTCTCAGAAAGGAAAGATCACGTCGACGACACCCACACAACCAGGTATTTCTTGCTACTCTTTTGGTTTCAGATTGTATATATTAAGGCATGAATATATGGATACGCAAAAACCTAAAATACAATAATCAATTTCCCTTGATGAATTAGAAACTGGAAACTGGAGTACTATTGAAATGATAAATGTTGAACTGTAAAAATTAAAAGCGACGAAGGAGCTGGAAAGAATAAAATACAATTGATTGATTGAAGATTAGGAAGGAATGAGTTGATCTGGCACTGGGAGAAAAATGGAGAATTTTCTGTTCGATCAGCTTATCACATGTTATCTGAAGATAGAAATAAAAACAGCCCCGAAGCATCTTCGTCTAGAGATCAATTGTTGTGGAAGACTATCTGGAAAGTAAATGTGCCAAATTGCATCAAGAATTTCTTATGGAGGGTGGCAAAAGCAATCCTTCCAACTAGAGGCAAACTGGAAAAGAAAGGGATCACTCTTGATACAACATGTCCTCTTTGTTTTAATGATATTGAATGTAATGAACATCTCTTCATGCAATGCCCTTTGTCTAAACAGGTTTGGTTCTCATCTCCTCTTGGGTTACATGCTCCAAATAATTTTAGCTTAAACTCTTGGATGCAGCTTTGGTTGTCAAATCCTGACAAATTAGCCTCACAACTCTTTAGCACTACTCTTTGGATGATTTGGAAAGGAAGAAACAAGCTAATTTTTAAGAATGAGAAGTTTTGTCCAATTTATGTTGCTGCTGCTAGTTCTGATTTTGTGGCAGAATTTAACTCAGGAACTTGCTCTTTTGAGAACATTCCAAGTTGCGATAACCCGGGTAAATGGGAACATCCGGAGCAAGGAAAATTGAAAGTAAATATTGATGCAGGTTGCTTCTCAAATGGAACTACCGGATGGGGAATGATTATGAGAAACCATCTTGGTATGGTTGAATTTGCTGCAACTCATCTTGAAAAGATTAAAGTTTCTTCAACTCTGGCTGAGACTATGGCGCTGCGATGGTGTTTACAGTGGATCCAAGCTTCAACTCATCATGAACATATTATAATTGAATCTGATTCGGAGGTATCTGTCAAGTGTCTTAATGGTAGTATTTGTGATGTTCTAGTGGAAAATATAATCCAAGATTGTAGAAATTTTCTTTCTAGTTTGCCAAATGTTATTGTTGTTTTTGTTAGAAGGAGCAAAAATGTTGCTGCTCATGAACTAGCTTCTTTGGCTAGGACTGTAGGTGCCAAATCATGGGTGGGCTGCGTCCCTGGCCCAGTGGCAATGGTTGTTTGTATTGAATCTTCTTTTTCTATTTAAATGAAATGTTTTATTGTCAAAAAAAAAAAAAAGGAAGGAAGGAGCTGGAAAAAATATCATCACAGTGATTATTATAGTTAATCATAACCATGAGTTGTTTTTAAAATTAAGGGCTGAGATTTGGAGTTTTGAGTTGCTCTTGTATTCTCATCACAATGAATATAATATATATATATATATATATATATGATACTGAATTTTGATGCTTTAATTCTCTCCTGCTGCAATACAATTTTGAGTTCTTAATAGGTATTTATTCTTAGATAAGCACTCTGTCTCCTTTGGGGTCCACCTATGTTTTCATTAAAATATATTTTTGTATGAGACTCGCTTACTTTTATATACTAGAATCCGTACCTGTGCCAAGCACGGGTAAAATTGCGACTACATAAATAATATTTGAATATTAAAACTTTCATAAATAAAAAATAGGAAAAATAAAAAAATTATAACTTTATAACATAAAAAATGAACATGTTTACAGCAACGCATAATATCCATATCAATAAAAATATACTTAATTTGATTTGGTATAGGCAGGTTTTCTTAAAGGTCTCGGTTTTGGCTTGGAGACTATTGCATAACAGGTTACCTACTAAAGATAATTTGGCGACATGTAAATTATTCTACAAGACTCTCAATTTTGTGTGATGGGTTGTGGTGGGTTGGAAACCACTCATCACTTGTTTCTTCCCTATCCCGTTTTTGTCTCTTCATGGGGGTTCGTTCGGTCATGGATTGACATATTCACATCTGACCTCGTTTTACATAACCAAATTAAATTCAGATAAAAAATCTAGAATGACGAAATAAAAATACAAAAGGGTCAACAAAAAAGTGACACTCATCAATTAACTTATAATACTCATCACCTCGTGCTTGACCGGAGAGATGACTCGTGTGTTTTTCCAGTCGAAGTTCTACAGAAGGGCTTGCCCAATTGATAAGGTGGATTAGAACTTTTTAGAGTGAGTTATGGATCTTTGTACACACGGTTTGCATATGGAATGTCATTTCTAAAGATAAAATTCACATTTAGAAGATCATAAATTAATGAAAATGAATTATAAAAATAGAAAATGACTCATTCATTTATATATCTAGTAAAAAAAAGTTGAAAGGAAATCCTCTTAAAAAAAATTAAACTCTACCGTTGTATTTATATGCTTAATCAGTTTTTTTTTTTAGTCAAAAATAAAATAAAATAAAGTATAGTTTGATTAAATGAAATTTAGCCCCTTTGTAACAAAAAAAAAATCAATTTGCATCAATTAACATTATAATGACATAATTTCACGAATACAAAATTCTTAGAATATTGTCCAAAACTAATAATAGTATAGAAAAATTTCAACTTCATCTTTTTTAATCTGAAACATACTAAATATAGAAAAAATAAACGAAAATGGTACACTAAAAGCCAAAGATCGTGTATGTTGAAGAACTAATTAACTTTCTTTGCAAAATTGTATTCAAACGTGCCTAGTTCATTACAAAAAAATAAACGTTCATGACAGCAACGGCACAATAACACTACATATGAAGAACGTGTTAATTCTGTCACCATGTCAAAAGGAGACTGCAAAAAATGTTCAATTGAAAACTAAACAAATGCTTAATTGACAATTGAAAAAAAAATTAAAATCCATTTAAACTAAAAGTAATTAAATAACTATAAATCATACTTCATAGGTATATATTTATAGCATTGCTAAAAAAAGGTTATATTTACAGCAAAATAAAACATATTATTGGGAAATTAGGGAGAAACAAATTGATGATTCAAATTTACAACGCCTAGAATCCAAGTTCATATTGTTTAAACGGGTGAGCAAGAAAATAAGGACACTCATTGTTTTATGTTCAAAGTTGTTTCCTTATATATTACACTAATTCCTCTAATTTCACCAATCTTTATTATTATTATTTTTATTTTTGTACAAATTTAAACGGATTATTTGAAAGAAAAAAAAGGTGAATCAACACAATTATTGTGGATATTAAACACGATATCATTTTCCCTAATAAGTTTGGTGAAAATAATGACATTAAATATGAAATGCATGAGAATGAATTTTTATTGTGAGACTGACACATGTACATTCAACCTTAAAAAATAGATTTCAAAAATAGATATAAATAATTTGTTGTATTTGTTTCTTGACCGATTTTTCCTTTTCAAAATTTAAATGCAATCAATAGCAATATAATTATTATTTAAGAATTTTGAAAATAGTAACTTTATATTCATATACGAATTTTTTCTTTTTATTGTCTCTTTAATATTGGTATTGATAATTTCCTTTTTAAAATTTCAACATAAGAAATATCAATTATTGTTTAAGAATATACTTTTAGGTTATATGCTAATTATTGTTTTAGAATATACTTTTAAGTTATATGCTTTCCTCCACAATATTTAGGAATTAAGAAATAATTTGAAAATGAAGAAGTCATTACCTATTTGAGATATAATTCTTAATTTCAACCTCCCATCACTGAATACACCATGGAGTAAACCGTAAAATACAAAATAAGAATATAAACCGAGCAAATAGTGAGTATGATGCAATTAAGATACAATATAAAAAAAAATGCATTAGGATACTGATTTATGATCCTTTAATAATTTTTAGTCATTTTTAAAAAATCTAAATATACTACAAACAAAGTATAGCAATGTCATGGATTCAATTCACAAATTTGTTAATTTTAAGCATCCTAAACAAACTTGAGTATGAACAAAATAAATTATAATTAGAAATATAAATACAAAGCTAGATCTAATTCTCTTGTTCAATAACTTAGAATTTTTTCCCTGTCTACCGATGGGCACTCATATGGATGAGTAGTTTGAAGAGGTCATAATTCTGTAAAATAAAAGAAGATAAGAAAAATGCAATCCAATTATTAAAAGATATTGACATTAAAATATAATAGAGTGACTACTTGTACCATATAAAGCGTATAGTTGTTATCTATAATTCACTAATTTAACTCATTCAAAGACTTCATCGTGCAAACCCTTATCCTTCTTTTGCTAAACAAATCAAACAAAAAATGAGAAAAGTTATGTTTTTTATCTACAAATAAATAAAAAATGACAAATTTTAATCAACAATGCTAAATAAAATAAAAATCAGAAGATTAAGTTATTTGCATAACAACAACTTCAACAAATTAAACACATTTTTTTCAAGATAATAAAACCAAACAATAAACAACATGAATAATAATGAAACCATACCCTTCAATGAACCAAACATTGAAAACATTCAAAAATATAGAATATTTAAGAAATCAAAAAGCAAAACCTGAGTAGGAGGAAGAAAATAACCAACCTAAATTGAAATTTTGTGCTATTGTTAATTTAAGAATGTTTATACGCTATTGTCAATTTATGAGCGTTTTTTGAATATTTTGTTTTGATATAAAGTTAAGATAATTTTGTTTTTAAAGTGCATTTAGATGCATTTGATGTGGAGTATTGTCAACCATTTTATGCCTAAAATTCGTTAAAAAAAATGCCTAAAGTGATTCTTACTGAATGATACAATGAAGAAAATATTTTGAAATCAGGCCAATTAATTAATAACTTAATGGTAGGATGGTATACGAAGGTATGAATTCATTGGGTTGTTAATTCATCTTTGAAATAAAAAAATAAAAAAATTCATAATTGCATTAAATGTCAAATGCAATAGAGAATAGAATGCATGAGAGAAGAGTTTTTAGAGGAGAGAGAAAGACAAATAGGTCTGGCTTTTTCATATTAATAGATTAATAGATTCAATACTCCCTTTGGTCACATTTATAAGCAAAAATAACTACTTGCGCGGTGTTTAAGAAATTTAGTTAAGTGTAGTTCATTTTCTTGATTTAATATAAAACATGAATAAGTTTACTATATTACCCTTCTTTTTCTTGGAAATCACATACACCTTTTGGAAAGTAAAAGTATGTTAGGAATAACAATATTAATTAGTTTTAAAATAGTTAACTTTTATTATAATAGTGATCAAAATTTGAAGTGTTTTTTTGTCTATAAATGTGACCGGAGGGAGTATGAATTATTAAATAATAAGTTATTGTGATATAGAGTTATTGATGAGACCCATTTAGAACTTTTTAAGAGGTGCTGGATTTGAAAGATTGAGTGTTTATTAGGAACTATTATTAAAAGATAATAAATAAATGATGTGTACATGGAGAACAAGTTAAAAAATCAAACTTAAAGAGCTTCATTTAACAGATTTCGCTGCAAAAGTTAAATCTAAGGCAGAGAAGTTGATAGAAGCAGTGCCAGCTTTATACGGCCGTGCTCGTCAGTTACCTAATGGATTTTTCTGTTTAAGGAAAACCTGTTATTTCGTTTTGGAGCTTCAGTTATGGTTTCTTAAGTTTAGCTTTAGCTTGTTATTCCATGCGCTTCACTTGTTGAATGAATGTTTTTTTTTGCTTACGGTTAGTCTGTTTTTGTGTGCCAGAGTATAGTGAATGGATTTTTATGATAAACTCTTTATTGTTATTTTAATTTTTCAGCCATTCACTGATCCATCATCATATCACACTCAGAGTGTTTTGTTGATTATGTTTCCCTTGTTGGCTTCAACTTCCATGCTCATTCTTTTGGATAGAGACAAATACAAATAAATACCTTCGTTGGACTTCAGGTTTTATTGATTTGACCCAGGTAGTAGATGCAGAGGACTTTATCGGAAAACCTCGTATTGATTGGACCGAGGAAGATGAAATTAAGTATAGAACGGAATTATTTATGAGAGTATATGAACGCTTTGGGACAGGAAATTGAATCGAAATGATCTTGAGTATCTGTTTAAATCAGACGATTGATACCGTAACTGCGACACAGTTACAACATACAATTTGTTTAGCTCAGTTTATCTCTTATTTGATCACTTTTATGGAATAGTTACTTCATAAATTTGTGGTAAATTTGTAATGTGGTGATTTTGAATTTACGCTCATTATTTTCAATAAAACTGTTAATCTTAATCGGTGTCAATAACATATTAAATGAATTTAGATTTTTGTAAAGTTTAACATAGTTAAATAACATGGTATAAACATTTAATTCAAACGATAGATTTTTTTAATTTATATTCATTAAAACGTTATTAAATAACATAACATTACTCAAATGTTACATTAGTGTAATTTAAATCCTCCCATGTCAGTGACTTATTTATGAAATTTATTGTATTGTTATACTATCTAGACATTGTTATAGCAAACAAGGTCTTGAATTGATTATGATGATTTGAAAATTAAACTTATATAGATTTGACCTAATTTTCAAATATCAACATGTAGTTTATTTTCTAACAAGGTGTGTGCATTACTTTGTAAACAGAACTTTCATGTTCATCAAACTTTATTGTGAGAATATTTTACTTACAAATCTTCAAACGAAATTCCCAGTCTCATTCTTTATCAACTTGATTTTTTTGTATTTCTATTGTTCTTATACTTATTAACACTATTGAACTTATGCAATATATTTCTCCATTATGACAGCATAATCTAGAGATAGCTCAGTACACACTAGTAGAAAAAGATATTAGGATTCTACTACGGATATATGAATACCAGAAGTGAAACACAATTGAGCAAGAGATTCTACTACGGATATGTGAATATAAGAAGTGAAAAATTATGAGATTCCACTACGGATATGTAAATATTAGACTATATGCCTGCACTTGGACATAGACCAGTATTAGACGGTCCGACCTATTTCCACATTTAGCTACAAGGCGTGACATATTTGACACAAGCAAAGTTATTTTTATTTTTCTTGTAATTTTTTTTAACATTTTTCAAAACCTTTTTTTATCTCTTTTAAAATATTGTTTCTAGTATTTTATTTTTTTTATTTGGCAACGATTATACAAATGTTGCCATGTTCACATTCATCGTACTACTCTTCAAATTCCAATACACTTCACCTTCCTCAAATATATATTTCCCATATAAGCAAGAGCGTCTGAAAAGAAAAGAAAAAAGGAAAAAAAAAACATAAAAGGCATTACAATGGTTTTACTCAACTAGAAAATTTTGCTACAAATTACGTTCAAAAGAAATTCAATGGATAGGAACATAAACAAAATAAATTACGTACAAATTACGTCAACGATTATCATGAGTTTTTTATATATACAAACATGTTAGCTTTTTAAAGTATCCACCAACAACAAGTAATTTGTTGTATTATAAAGGTGAAGTAAGTGAAAAATTTATACCAAAATACAACTATGATCAGATTTTGACTAAGTTTTATATGAGCAGATTTTGACAACATATTGGAACACTTAGTAGAGTATTTAACTTAGTTTAATACAAAAAACAAAAGCATAGTATTTAGTACTAATTTTAGGGTGGCGAATGTGTTTTACATATATGGGACATAAGTATTGTGTAATATACTTGGGGGTGTGACCACCCCAATTCTTTAACACCTGGTTCCGTCGTCAAGATGTTTTCAGTGTGACCATGCACAACAGCAGCAACCTAAAGAATATTTATTTATCTTTTATAATATTAGTAAAAATATCCGAGACATATTTCATATATTTTCAATACAAAATACTCAATTTTATGTTCATATTGTGGAAAAGAAATGAATATGATGTATCATAATTTATATTCTGAAAAAAATAATAATAATGATAATTAGGTTATGGAAAGCTGTTCACACATCTATTTTGGCAGTGCCCTATTACATCATTGGAAGCCTACTATATACAAATTTAAAAGGTCGAAAACAGATTCCATGCAGTCACACATTTAAAGATCTCGATTGTCCGATCTCATCTGATCGATTGCACAAATTGTATTCAGATTTGGGAAGTTGAAATGTAAGCTGTCCAATCTCAATCTAATGGCCAGAATTTCATTATCGTGAGCCAATGCGTAGTATAACTGCAAAGAACTTTGGCGCCATAGTATACCAGCAAAATTAATGGTTGATGATTGTTTGTTTTTCAGTCCAAAATTCATTTAGATGTGCCTTCAAACTGATCTCTAAGAAGCTCATACTTCTTAAGCTCAGCTGTGGAGAGGGAAGGCTGAAGCTCTTCTAAGACCTGAAAATTATAATAATTGCTGTAGTGACACAATTGCATGCTAAAAAATTCTTGGGATGGAGAAGTTGCTCTAGTGGTAGAGTTTGATCAGAAAGTAACCAAAATTACAATTTGTAAGTCACCTGGAAAAAATCGTCGTATTCAACAACAATAGAATCTGCTTCATTATCTGGGTTGGAGGACTCTGGATCTGCATTCAAAACCTAAAACAAAACAACAAGGCTAAGCAGTACCATCTCTATTTCACAAAATTGACATATGCATAGATAAAAGCTAGCTGCTATTTCCCTCCAAAAAGTGATAGTCCACTATCATCTCAAATGCAAGAACAAGCCTAATATCAAACAAAACGGACAGAAAGTAATCACGGGAACCAGTGATCCTGGCTGGACATACCCTGCGCTTTGCCGCGAGGAACCAAGCATCTGCACACAAGGCATACATGTCTGCGCCGGTGAAGTTTGGTGGACACTTTTTTGCAACGTCGTAAAGTGAAACATCTTCATGCAATTTGAACTTTCTCGTTAGAGCTTTCAGTACCCTGAGAGTAATGTGAACAGCACCATGCTATCAACAATAGATACTTCTTGAGTGGACAAAGGGAGCTGGAAAAGCAGACAGCTTACCTCTGTCTGTATGATGCATCGGAGTTAACTCCAACATATAACAATTTATCAAAACGACCAGGGCGAAGAAGTGCCGGATCTATCAAATCTGGTCTATTACTTGCACCTATAATAAATAGATCCTATTAAGCCATCAACAAAGAAAAACTTGTTAGAAGCAAAATAGGATAATATATCTTACTAGAGATAAATGAATTATGCTAGCAACACACCTTCTAACACACTCTTTCTAATTGGTTGGATTTCAAATGGGTCCCACGAAATTTATGTGGGGTAAACATAATTTAGTGGGATCCATTTGAATTTCAACCAATTAGAGAGTGTGTTGGGAAAAGTGTGATAGAAGGTGTGTTGTTAGCATTGCTCAAGATAAATACATGAAAAATTGGAGGAGATGAAACAAAACCTGTGTTGAATCACTTAAGCCATCAATTTCTGCAAGCATCTACTAAGGGGAAATATATTTTACATTAGAAAGTCCAAAGAAAAGGTTTATAACAGTATTGTCATACTCAAAAGGAAAAGGAAATCACCTGTGAAACAACTCTGTCCATAACACCTCCAGAATCTCCAGAAGCTCCCCGAGCTGGTGCAAGAGAATCAAGCTCATCAAAGAATATGACACATGGACGTGCTGATCTGGCCTGTGAATATATTGAAGATCACTTTATCAAAATCCGTTCCTTAAAGTTTCTAGTCCACTTAAAATAGATACACGAGCAAAAATATTCGATTAAACTCAAGAAAATTTGTAGATCAAAATAACAAAAATATTATACCTTCTGAAAAATGTCTCGAACATTCTTCTCGGACTCTCCTATGTACATGTTGATCAGTTCAGGACCTTTCACACTAAGAAAATTTAAGGAGCATTCTGTAGCAACAGCTTTTGCTAATAAAGTCTGACAATAAATAAATAAAAATAAAATGACTCGCGAAAACTTCTGTAAGTAAAGAGTAAAAATTCTGAGGTAAGAGATTTCTATTTATAGAGGTACTTAACAGTTGATTAAAAAAAATTAAGGTACTTAACAACTTACTTTGCCAGTTCCAGGGGGACCATACAAAAGAACACCAGACCGCTTGCGTAATCTGGATGCAAATAGATCTTTATGCAAGAGAGGCAACTAAAATACGAAATACAAAGTGAATCAGTTATTCAAAAATTATAGAAAATAAATAGTATCTTCATGCTAGCATATGATTAGGTAAGATAAATATTGAAATATAGAAAAAACGATACTAGAGAATTTTTCTGATAAAAGAAAAAGTGATATACTAAAGTAGAATAACCCATGATTTAGTCTTGATAACATGGCAAAAAAACAGGCCATTCAATCTCTTTTTAGCAGACTTTAGCCGTGACAGCTTCCATTTTGAACTTTAGGAGTCAAGTAAATTCAAATTTCCATTTTAACTCTCCAAAAGCACATTCTTTCTTATTTTATTTGCATTCTTCTATCTGATAGGAGTACACACTAAATGTAATTTAACTCAGTCAGCTTATGAAATGTGACAGTCTGATATATCGTATAAATGTTGACCATTAAACATAACCACAAGTTCCTTTTTACACCAAATATATTTCCAAGTTGATGTGGGAGGCACTGTTTTCTGCTTTAGTAAGAAGAATTTCAAATAAAAATGTGAAGTTTTGCACTTCCAAATCAGGGGAAAAATGACAACCGATAATAAGAAGCCCACCTGAACAGTATCCAGGATTGATTTTTTGACATCTTCAAGCCCACCAACATCTTCCCATTTTACATTTGGAACCTGCATAAAATCCATACTTAAAAAATTCATGCATTGAAGAACTTTTGCACAATAAAACAATGGTATATTATTCTTAATTTTTAAACACTAGTGAATACAAATGAGAAAACCATAAAAAAATCCTGACTGCTTAATTTACCTTTGGAGTACCCAATGCTGATGCATTTCTTTTCTTTGATCGTTCCAAAGCATTCACCAAGTCTTCTTTCCCAGGTTTCAGAGCTGAAACTTTTGGCTGGTTGTTGTCCTCCGTCACCTTGGAACTAAGAGAACTATCTGCATCTTCAGGTTCATCTTTGTCTACTTCGGCATTGCTCCTGGGAAATAAACTGGCACCAGCATCCGCAATTAAAGCACATATATCCCTGGGCATGAAACCAGATGTTTGTCCAACTATTTCTTTTACATAACCCTCTAAATCAGTCTGCAAGAAGCAATAATGCACTGGTTTAAAGTCAACACTTGTTAGTAATGATCAGGGATTCAGGAGCATAAACTGTAGTCAAGTGCCTATCAAAATAACTGCAGAGATATATCATGTAAGATCTTACACAGAGGACACTCCTACATTTGATATTGTTATGATGTGTACTACTGCTGCTACTTCATATATTAAACAAAATAAAAGAAGCAATAAAAGAAGGTATAGACACAACACAAGAGGAGGTAGGTTCCATTCCACACTCACATTAGAGTGGAGTCCATAAACATTTTGAAGTGAATGCAATAGCATTTCAGCCCTTTGCTCTTCTGTTAAAGTTCCCATGTTTATTTCATGGCTAAAGTTGCGTCTGATAGTTGAAGGTATACCCTCTGAACTGTCAGCAGCCGCAATCAACAGGACCTGGTGCCCACTAGTCTTTTCAGAAGTCTTCTCCACCTACACCAGCATGCTGTAATAGTAAATACCTTTGCAATTCTAGTTAAAAACAAAAGGAAAATGTATGTGCTGTATTTTTTCCCATCTCGTTTTTTATATTGACATATATATGGATTTGTAGATATACATTAACATTCTTAGAAGAACATAATCTTAAGCGGTCATGTTTGAGTGCACACTGCATGTTTAAGGCCACTTTGTTTCTGCAATTAAAGTTTATTGCATGTCACTTGATAGATAATGTTTATCCTGCTGAAAGATATAGTCAACTGTTGCATCTCCAGCAGAGAAATTTCCACAACTTATTCGAGTTCCCAATAGCTAATTCATTTTTATCACCTTTTTTGGAAACTATTACAGAAATTGCTCTTATTGCTTAATATTATCTAACCTGTTCACTTCTTTTGATGTTCACATTTTTACTTTATTTGATTTACAATACAGCAAGATATAACATTTGTGATTACAGAACAAAGAGTAATGAAGAATGTTATAGTGACAGCAATAGCAATAGCAATAGCAATATTCAACTAAGTTAGATCTTACAGATTCTCCGTTTGATTTCACCAAGGAGTTACTATCACCATGTTCACCAACTGGCTCAGTAAATTTCCTAATGACTGATGCAACTTCAGATGTATTGCCTCTTTGATCATTTTGTGAAACCTCGGGTGATTGCGAATCTCGAAAAACCTCAAAATGACGAAGAAGAAGTATTGTTGGCGAGTATCTGTAACAATATTATCCCATAAGAGCCTATTCGACGTTTGGACAGAAAAGCATATGCAAAACAAAATACTGAGGAGGAAAAGTAAGGTGGATAAATGAAAGAAACTATATGTTCTTGTCCTGATAGCTAAGTATGTACGCTACTAATCGTTCAAAAAATAAAATTTGTGCAGGAATAAAATTCTCGGAAAAGTGTTTGTTCTTATCATTCCTAATATTCTAAATACAACCTTTGAGCGGTCTTGAAAGCTTGAGAGAGAGCAACAGATGTTCTCTCGGAGCCCATTAGATCATGACAGTTATATTCCACCACATGCAGACCTAGTCGTCGAGCAACATATCTAACAACAGTCCTTTTCCCACAACCTGCACAATCAATGCAATCCAAACACACCATTAATTTGTTAATTTCAATCCAAACACAACATATCTAACAGTAACAACAACAATTGAGGATATAAAGTGGTGATACACATTATGAGGAATTGGAAAAAATACTTATTCCTATCACAAACAAGGCCTAAAAATATAGAACGCACCTGCCAAGCCATACAATAACACCGAAACTCTAAACTTGGAAGACAGCGCTGATGGACATAAAGTTGGTGCTAGTATTGAAGCCAAGGTCTTCACTGTGTCCCTTTGCAAAGGCACAGTCCCTTCTGGTCCAGCAATTAACAAATCCGGAGGAAGGGCAGATGGGGAACTCCCTACTAACACCAAAGCAGTTAAGGTTTTATTGACACGAAGAACTGGTTCATCTGATGGTTCCATAGCAATGACCTGAAGGTATAAGTTACACTCTAACAAAGAACTTGACACAGTTTCACGAGGCTTAAAAATATAAGAGAAAAGAGGTAAACGTACCTTAAAACAGATAAAGTTGTCATTTTTATCATGTGTTTTATTGTTACAAGGAATGCAAATAGTGGAATTACAGTTCCAACTAATGTTAATTCCGAAAATATCTCCACTTGACAAATATCTATCGACTTCAAAATACTTCTGCAATGCCAAGTCAATCATGTCTTGTCGTTCTTTGGATTCAACATCTGAAATTGGTTTAATGGAATCAAGGACACCACATTCTGGTATCTTCACAAAAGCAACCCTCAGAAGGGAGGCAAATCTGAGAGGTTCAGCGAGAGGCGCCAACTCTATATTAATGAAAGAATCTTCAATGCTTTTAGCTGCATCTTCATCACCCACTTGGCATTGAGGTTTGAAATAAGACGACAAAGCATCTTGACCATTGTGAATAATAGATTTCAAACAGGAAATGTGCAAGTTAAGATTGAAGGCCAAAAGAGGAGACAAATACGCAATTTCACCATTTAACAAGGGGCCACTTAGAGGGAAATCACAAGAAGGAAAAACAAGCATTATTCTAGAAGAAGAGGATGGTGAGTGATCTATATCAAGGGTAGTGGTGTCACTGCCAGGAGGGTCCAGAGCAATAGCCACTGCAATTCTCTGCGTGTTCATTTCAACATTGTTGACCATAACCTGAGGAAACTCAAAATCAATACATTTTAACATAAAGTAAAGAGTGAATCATCATTTTGTTCTAAAAAATATACGTGTCTGGCAAATTAGTCTCTAAATTTACGAAATGAGAAATCAATCCTTAACATTGACGAATATCAGTCAAATTAGTTCCTCAATCAATCAATTAATTCCAACGAATCTATACATTGACGAACATCACTCAAATTAGTTCCTCCATCAATCAATTAATTCTGATGAATCTATATCCTAATCATAAATGAAAGAAAAGAACTAAACAAATTTATGGAAACACACTCCAACTGATTATGCCATAAACAACGCATCAACTTAGTTTTCCTGACATGTTGAGACCTTGTTTAGATAACCAACTTAGTTGAGCTCTTATAGCATAAGCATTTATCATATAAGTGCTTATGCATAAATTATTTCTATAACAAAATATAAAATAAAACTCAAAACTATTTGCTTATAAGCTATCCCGAAAAGCTTATGAAAATAACATGAAAACAGCTTATGGACATGTCATAAGAAGTTTTCATAAGCTCTCACAACAATCTAACAAATACTTACGCTAAAAGATAAGCTCAAATAATTCAATCTAAACGGACTTTAAACGAAGGGAAACTAAAACTGATTCACCACCTACAATATTAGAAAGTAATTTTCCATTTCATAACATTTGTGAACAAATTATCCAATCACTACAATTTCAATGAGTAAAAATGCCAATCACTAATGGAAGCAAAAATGAGAATTTAGAAAAGAGTGTTATAAGAATGAATTACCGGAGAACCGGAAGTGATGGAAAGAGTTTTGAGAAGAGAAGTGGAGAGAGCAATGAGTGCAGAGTGATCAAAATCAGGCAAATTGTTGGAAAATCTGAGAATTCCAACCGGTAAATGCAATATTGGGAATTCATTGGTTGAAGACTTGTTTAATACGGAATTGATGACATTTTTGGTTGAACACAGAATCAGAGGCTTTCTTCTTCTTCTCTCCACCATTTTCTTCAAATCTCTCTGCAAACTTTGTTCCCAACTCTATGCAGAGTGGTGTGAATTTTTTTTGCAAAATCCTTCGTCTCCCTCAATCTTCAATTTCAATCATCTCCCGCGAAATTCAATTCTGTCTTAAAACTGAAAAGGGGAAAAATGAGGAGACACAAAGCTGGAAATCAAGGGAGAAAGAAATTGGGAATTAAGCAACATAAGCAACAAGATTCTCCTTTTTTTTTGGAAATTTGAAAAGTAGAAAATTAATTAAAAGAAAGAAAAAACTTACGTGCATTTCTACGTGCATTTCTTACTTTTCCTATGTAGTTTTTTTATTAAAAAGTAATTTTTTTAATAAAAAAATTATTAAAAGAAAATATAAGAGAAATGCATGTACGAAAATGCAGTTAAGTTTTGTGCTTAAAAGAAAATATAAGAGAAAAATGAAGTAAGATGGGTAATTGAAGAAATGGGGTACTTTGAATTCTTGCTGAAGAGTGAAACTTTCGTTTCCTTGATATTTTCTAAAACAACATTACTATTTAGTAAGAAGAAAAAATTACACAAGAAATATAAGAATCCATAAAATTAGGGAATTTAACTAATCAAAAATTGACTAATTATATATAGAAGAGAGAGTGATTAGAATTTGACCATTTAAAAATTGCCACATAAATTTCTTCTCTTTCTTACATCAAAAAATTCTTACTAAATAACATTTTCCTTTCTAAAATGGATATGATTCTACTGTAATATGCATTACTTGGAAATGGCCTCCTAAGTTATTCTATTGTTAGTTCTTAACTCAACTTTTTTGGTATGCTCATTTTTTTTGTTTTTAATAAAAGTTTTTGATATGCTAATTGCTTAATCTTTTGTTCATACTTCACATTCATTTATTTTTGCATGTTAATTACCTGATTTTTTTCCTAAGAATTTTAACGATATTACATATATAAATCAGAGATCAAACCCAAAATCTCAACGTGAATATATACCTCTTTTAACACAATCCAAGTTTACATCACCAAAGTCATTTTTTTACTAAAAATAAAGGATATTCATTCATTCAAATTAATAAAGTACATCGATGCAATACAAATCAAATCTGCTAAAAACGAAAAGGATGAATCTGCAAACAAACTCACAGCATCCATGTTAATAGCATAAAACGGCAAATTACATAAGCCTACGAATATAACTATATTGAAATGTCTGGAATGTTCATGCCTCCAGATATGTAGCATTGATGACACAAAAGTCGACATTCGATGGATTTGCACTTGATCGGATCTAATCCTTCAACCTGAAACAAATGAACGTCGCACTAAGACGGGAAAACAAAATACACCGCAGCAAGACGACACAACAGAATGCACCGCACAATGACGGGACAACAAAGACACAAAACCAAACAAATATGTGAAAAATCACACTTATTTAATAACGAGAAAGAAAAAACAATTTGAAGGGGTGATTTTATTTGACCTGAAATCATCCCTCTATAATAAACTAAGAAGAAGGAAAAAAAAATATGGGTTAGAGTTAGAAGTTAGAAGACTATTATTTTTGCATAAAGTGAGAATTGAACTGAACTATTTGCCAAAGTCACATTTGGTAATGTTATATTAGAAACTTAAATGACTATTATTTTAGGACAAGTTTTTGTTGTGAATGTGACAATTGTTATGTAATGATAGATATCTCATAAAAGATATGTATCGCATAGACTGATTTACATAAAAAATAATTTTAAGAAAACTATTTGTATCAACTGTAATAAAATAAAATAAAATAAAGACAAAATTGAAGTCTTTTATGTATTGTCTATAAAAAAAAAAAATTATATAATGAAATTTGTTATTCTAAATCAATTGATTTTTTTAGTGAATATTGGACGCTCATAAATAACTTTAGCATTTTATATTTAGGAACAAAAAGGTGCCTATATTTATTTTCAATTTATACAATTTTTTTTAACATGAATCCAACAAATATCATTGCTTTCAAATTTATTTTTCACCATAAAAATATATTACTCTATTTGTATAATACATTAAAATTACTCTTATTTCATAATTTATCCCAGATATACTAGTCGTTACTAAATTGAAGATTAAACATCGAGAATGAATTCTCAAAAAAAAGAATTCCTCGTGTTTTTCAATTGTTCAATCCTCACCTTTAAGTTTACCTTTAAGTTTACCTTTTTACTTTTTCTCTTCCTTCTCTCCTTCCAAATCAATGGCTAAACTTTTTTTACCACTATCACATGAGAGAATCCATTCTCTCACAAACTAGGTGACTCATACTCAATAACACCAACACAACTATAGTATCAGCTAAGTACCATTCCCGCCTCAGTCACTCCACGGCAAAGTGACTCAGACTCAACACCATTTCACGATGCACTTAACCTTCAATTGAATATTGTAATGACTTTTGTAATGGCAACCAAATTAATTACAGAGAATATCACCCTCTCAACCTTTCATAAGATTAAAGAAAACTAAGTACACTCACAACTGAAACTAGTTCAATTCTACATTCCAATTTAACTTAGTCACTCAATTAACCAATGAAAGGCCTAACCTCATTATATTTTCCATTATCCTAATTTCTTTTATGTGGCACCAATAATTACAACAATGAAAGTGAACAACTAGTGATCAGGATGGTTTATAGTTTATACTTTATACTAAGACTAAGTAGTACGTGAGCACTTCAGTCAAGTGCAGCTTGCCAATAATAAATAATAGGGTACCAGGCATATAGCAATATCAATCTCCACCTATCATCAACAATGTTAGAATCAAAATAAATGAATCTCACCTTTTTTTTCCGGTCACTTTCTAATCTAACGATCAACATCTCAGCTATATATCAAACAAACAATCTTTCTATCGATCATAATTTGTACCAACAGAGGCTCCTACCAAAGAACCAACTATAAAATCAATTTTTGTCTTTGGAGTGCCCAATGCTGATACATTTCTTTTCTTTGATCGTTCCAAAGCATTCACCAAGTCTTAGTTCCCAGGTTTCAGAGCTGAAAATGTTGACTGGTTGTTGTCCTCAACCACCTTGGGACTAAAAGAACTATCTGTCTCATGTCTGTCCAACTATTTCTTTTACAAAACACTTTAAATCAGTCTGCAAGATGCAACAATGCAAGGGTTTAAAGTCAGCACTTATTAATGATTAAGGATTCAAGAGCATAAGTTGTAGTTGCGACTTCTTAACAGTGTCTCTCACAATAATTTCAGATATATCATGTAACATCTATACACATAGGACACCACTAGCTGGTCTTATACTTGTGATGACCCAATAATTGGGTCCAAATCATACACACACGCTTTCTAGAAGGAATTAAACGTTAGTTGAGTGAAATGTCAAATACCCCCTTTGAAATTTTAAAATTTGTCAAATACTCCATTGAAATTTGGAAATAGACAAATACCCCCCTGAAATTGTAAAACGTCAATCAAATTGTCATCTGCTCTGTTTACTCCGTCTATTTTGATGACGTGACAATTAACGGCATACGTGACACCTGTCAACGTGGTACCACGTCACAGGGGATAAATGACTAAAATTTGCAAAACCAAGGGTTAATTGCTCTCTAATTTCAGTCAATTAGCCCCCTGATTTTACAAATTTTAGTCAATTATCCTCTGTGGTGTGTATCCTAATCAATTACCCCCTCATGTGACGTGACACGTATGCACTTAATAGTCACGTCATCAAAATAGACAGAGTAGACGGAGCAGGGGACAATTTGATTGACATTTTACAATTTCAATGGGGTATTTGCCTATTTCCAAATTTCAGAGGATATTTGACAAATTTTGACATCTCACTCAAAGTTAGTTACTAGGGAGTATGAGTTCTAGGCAATCTTCTGTTATAAAAAGTCTCGTTCCTAACATTTTATAGGCCTTTAGCCAAACATAAGGAAAAAAATTATTTCTTTAATCTAATACGCATTAATACATAATAATAATTTTACAAAATATCAACAAAAAAAATTACTCGAAAACAAATTTATCAAAAGCCCCTTATTATGATTTTATTAACTCTTCATTTCATTTTATTTTTTTATCCAGTAGGAACAAAGGCAAAAAACCAAAAGCAATCAAGCGACCACCAATTCATTAAAGATGAAAGTTAGCTTTGTTCTATAAAGTTTTTTTTCCTAATCCTACCAATTATGCAAAGTGTGGCATGTACGATACATAAAACAGTGAAATGCCACGTTTTCTTTCTTTTAGCATAATTGATTATTTTTTTATAATAGTAGATAAGTATAAAAAAAGTGGGCCCCTAAAATAATGGGCCTCAAGCCATGACACTCATAGCCATAGCTTAGGGCAGCCGGTTAGGAGAGAAGTTCTCTCTGGATTAAGAGCTTAGCTCTGGTAGGAGTTTATAAAACTCTGCTTATCCCCTTCTTTTTCTGTTTTTACCTCCATTGTACTCACATATATCTCAATAAAAAATTTCTTTCATTCTTGCTGAATTTCTTAATTCCTAAGTTCTATTTCTTCTGATCCTTAACATAAGAGAACTTTAACTTTTTAGATTCATTGAGAATTTAATGTATCCGGTCGATATTATTGACCAAATACATTGGATTCTCAATGAATATAAAAAGTAAAGTTCTCTTATATTAAGGACCGGAGGTAGTATCAGATATTGTTGGAAAATCCATCTTAACTGGGACACTTCATCTGTCACATAGCAGCAGTACTACGGCTACAATGTGTTGGATTGACGGGTTTGATTGGCACAACGTTATGTAGATTGTGAACTAAGTTGTCCTGTGTGTGATGATGAGGTAGAGGACGATATTCATGTGTTTTTTGGATGTGTTGCAACCCGTGAGTGTTGGATGGCAGCAGGTCTATCACAATTATTGGAGAATCCGTCGTACCAGGATGGGACAGTCGAAAAAAGAGTATTTGAAATATGTAGAAACGAGGACAATGCAATGATAGGGAGGGTAGCATCATTATTTTGGTGCATTTGGCATAACCGAAACGATAAGATCTGGAATGACAATATTCAGTTACCAAGCCAAGTTGGAAGAATGGCCTTCGCCGTCTGGAATGAGTGGTTTACAGTCCATCAGCTGCGACGTCAGAATATTGTTCCTGTTGAGGATCCTAGGCCGGTTCGCTGGGAGAAACCAGGTGTGAGATAGATAAAATATAATGTTGATGCTGCGTTTATATCTGGGTCCAGTATTACTTCTATGGGTCTTTGTTTTCGCGACACCAATGGGCGATTTGTGGCTGGCTTGACTCAATGGCAGCGAACTGTTTATTCCATAGTGGAGGGCGAAGCATGGACACTATTAAATGCTATGAAAGAGGCTATACATCGTGGATTTGAGCGAGTTCAATTTGAAAGTGACTCAAAGTTGTTGGTTGACGCTATCCATTCGAGAAGATCGGGTAATTCAGAATTTAATTTAATTGTTAACGACATTACTCTTTGTATGTCATCTTATGTAAACTTTGAGGTTAAGTTTATTAGGAGGCAAGCGAATTCGGTTGCTCATACTCTTGCTAGGGCGGCCAATTCTTGGGCTAGTTTCCATAGATTTGAGATTATTCCCCTATGTATTGAACATTTAATAATTAATGAAATGCAATAAGTTTGTTTGGTTCAAAAAAAAAAAAAATTTCTCAAAGTGACTTACATTCTGAAACCGAGGGAGTAAATAGATTTGTAGATGATTAACAAAAGTTTCTCTTCTCACCTCACATTTCTTTTCTACCGCAAAACATAGAAAATTTCGGTAAATAGAACCATAAATTTTTTTTAGTGTAAAATTTACACTAAAAAAAACTTCGATAAATAAAAATCGAAGTTTTCTGCATATTTTGAGGATAGAAAAGGAACGTGAGGTGGAAAAAGAAGCTAATCGTGATTAACAGTAGTAGGTCCCTCTAAACAAAAAAAAACAGTAGTAGGTCCCTAAATAGTAGATCCATATTCCCTTCCAAAATAATTGGGAACTAGATCCTCTCCTTCCCCATCTCTCTCCTTCTCCAAATCTTGACCCATAGATTAATCCCATGGTCCAAAATTTAAAACATAATAAAATTAAAAAATCTAAGTATATTTATATCCCTTTTGACCAAATCCTTAAATCTCTTTTGACCAAATCTTAGAAAAATCTGATCTGGTTTCAAAAAAAAATCTTAAAATCTGATCGACACCACCACAGGTCCACAACCACTGACATGGACATGGACGGTGCTTATTCAAGGTGACTGGTGACCGGTGATGCGGCGGCGGGTATGCGGTGGTCGGCTACACGACAGCAAGTTAATGAGGAAAAAATTTGTTTGTAAAAGTTCAATAAATGGTTGTAAAAGGGTTCATGAATGACTGCAAAAAAATTATATTGATTGAATAAAAAATCAAATGGGTTTGTTCTTAAATCATTGTGTACCAGAAAAAACAACAAACAAGAAAAATGCAGCGCTGACATGCACAACCTCCTTTTGGATTTTTTATTGCAATTTTTATTGTTGTATGTGAGATGATTTTGGTGATGGTGTTGAATAAGAGAATGAATTAGAAGAGAGGTTGTGGTTTGAGAATTATTGCAGGTGTTGTTGTGGAAGAGAAAGAGGAAAATTGTAACCGAAAAAGAGGAAGAGAAAGTTTTGCAGGTTTACTGTTGTTTTTTTGTCATTTAGTTTCTTATCCATTGGATTGATCTAATGGCCAAGATTTAGAGAAGGAGAGAGAAGGAGACAATTGGGGAATGAGAGAATCCGGATCCTTTTACAACCATTTATTGAACTTTTACAAACAAAATTTTTCCTCATTAACTTGCTGTCGTGTAGCCGACCACCGCATACCCGCCGCTGCATCACCGGTCACCAGTCACCTTGAATAAGCACCGTCCATGTCCATGTCAGTGGTTGTGGACCTGTGGTGGTGTCGATCAGATTTTAAGATTTTTTTTTTGAAACCAGATCAGATTTTTCTAAGATTTGGTCAAAAGGGATTTAAGGATTTGGTCAAAAGGGATATAAATATACTTAGATTTTTTAAGTTTATTATGTTTTAAATTTTGGACCATGAGATTAATCTATGGGTCAAGATTTGGAGAAGGAGAGAGAAGGAGAGAGAAGGAGAGAGATGGGGAAGGAGAGGATCCAGTTCCGTTGTAAAAGGGTTCATGAATGACTGCAAAAAAATTATATTGATTGAATAAAAAATCAAATGGGTTTGTTCTCAAATCATTGTGTACCAGAAAAAACAACAAACAAGAAAAATGCAGCGCTGACATGCACAACCTCCTTTTGGATTTTTTATTGCAATTTTTGTTGTTGTATGTGAGATGATTTTGGTGATGGTGTTGAATAAGAGAATGAATTAGAAGAGAGGTTGTGGTTTGAGAATTATTGCAGGTGTTGTTGTGGAAGAGAAAGAGGAAAATTGTAACCGAAAAAGAGGAAGAGAAAGTTTTGCAGGTTTACTGTTGTTTTTTTGTCATTTAGTTTCTTATCCATTGGATTGATCTAATGGCCAAGATTTAGAGAAGGAGACAATTGGGGAATGAGAGAATCCGGATCCTTTTACAACCATTTATTGAACTTTTACAAACAAAATTTTTCCTCATTAACTTGCTGTCGTGTAGCCGACCACCACATACCCGCCGCTGCATCACCGGTCACCAGTCACCTTGAATAAGCACCGTCCATGTCCATGTCAGTGGTTGTGGACCTGTGGTGGTGTCGATCAGATTTTAAGATTTGGTCAAAAGAGATTTAAGGATTTGGTCAAAAGGGATATAAATATACTTAGATTTTTTAATTTTATTATGTTTTAAATTTTGGACCATGAGATTAATCTATGGGTCAAGATTTGGAGAAGGAGAGAGATGGGGAAGGAGAGGATCCAGTTCCGTTGTAAAAGGGTTCATGAATGACTACAAAAAAATTATATTGATTGAATAAAAAATCAAATGGGTTTGTTCTCAAATCATTGTGTACCAGAAAAAACAACAAACAAGAAAAATGAAAAAAACCGCGTGTGTTTTAGTCTTTAGAGCATGTTTGCCGCATGGTCATCATAGCTAAGTGTGATTCAGTTGACCCGATTCAGCTCGTGGGATGGACCTTAACTCAGTCTAAAACCTTTTCGTATCCATTTCATTTATTTTTAAAACATTGTATTCGCGCACAATTTTGCCCTCTCTTCACTACATAGAATATGTGGAGCGGCGACCATTGGAATAAGTCAGTAGCGTCGGCTCAAACCGACGCTAAAGACTTCCTGCAGCGGTTAGTCAAGCGTCGAAAATGGAGGCGTCGCTATGACAACCAGCGGCGGGTCTGGCAAACCGTTGGAATAACCGCCGGTAGGGTGTTAGCGTCGGTTGTTATTCTTTTGCGGCGGCCGTAACTTCCGCTATTTGTCCATATTTCTGGAAAAATTTTGTCGCTTTTAGCGACGGTTTGACCGCCGCTATTTACATTTTATTTTAAAAAAAAAATACTTTTTTTCCCCCACAAATTTTTTTAGAAACGCTTTTTTTTTTCCACAAAATATGTTAAAAAATAATAAGTAAACATAATAAGAAATTTAACATAATCCCAAGTACTTCAAAATATTAATGTTTCCCTAAACACTTCAAATACTAAGTAATTCAACCTAAAACAACATATTACAATATCAAAAGTGAGCCAACATAAGACATGCTAGGATACCATCAAAACAAAGTACAAAAGGTACTCAAAAGTGAGCCAACATAATAATGAACAAACCAAAATTAAATGGCAAAGAATCTGCAAAAACAGAAGAAGAAAAAAAAAACACAAGGGGAACAAAAAAGCCAAGCGCATAAGGCCCCTCGAGAAGCACGAAAACAAACACATAATTTCGCCATCTCCAAAGGTTCCAGACCACCGAATTGCAGATCATAATAAACCCCCTTTTCACTTTGGATTTCCTGCCTCCAATAGACAATTGAAAGAAAATTGAAAACAAGTTATGAGGGAGACCAAAAGGTACCTCTAGCTAAGTGAAAACCTCCATACCTTCTATTTTGTAGCAAAGAATGAGGGGAAAATTTTACCTTAATATGATCATCAACTCGAATTGTTTGAGTACCAATTATAGGTCCAGCACCGAGTGCACCAATAGTGAATGCTAAGGATATTCAAGTTTCTTTAACACCATCCTAGTATACAAATAGAAATGAATATATAAACAAATGAATCTGAAGACTTGGAAATTAACAAGAGTAAGATCAATTAATCTACATTTTTCCACACATTAACTTATCTATTAAATCATCTAAAATATGAGTGATTATTGATTCTGAAGCATTGGAATCAAGTTTGAGTATTGTGATTAGTCTATTTAAACATCATGTAGCAAAGGACTTACATCTCTTTCTTCCTTTCGCTGCATATCAACACCTTCCTCTAGCATGAACTTGCCTCTCATCATTTCACTTCCAATCCAACCGTGTGTTGCTATCGTTACTCCAACCCCGTCTCTCAATTCAAAACGCAACGTCTCATAGAAGTTTATTTGTGCTGCCTTTGCAGCCTTACTTTACATGCACAAAAAATATATAGAGAATCATAAACCAATAAAACATTACCTCAAAAAAAAAACCAATAAAACTTCAAAGTTAAATTAACAAAAACAACTTAGTTTGAAGAAACTAAAAGAATCATCCATAAACAAATCAGTGAATTAATGTCAGATACACCAAACAAACTCATCCTTGGCAAAGGTAACCAGCTTTCAACAAACGCATTGATAATAACGCGACCATGGCTTTGGTGAAGGTAAGGAAGAGCCACCAAAGTTGGATAAACATTCCCCAAAAAATTAATATCCTGAAAGACAACAGTTAGCTTCTCAACCTTAACAATCTATATCTTTTAATTTTCATTGAATTTGGAAGTGACAAATGACATTTCAACTATGCAAATTCGAATTCTTACCAAGAGAACAGGGAAAACTGAGGCGTCAGTAACTTCTTCAACGTAGAATGTGTAACGACCCGATTTTATTATTCGTATTATATTTATTCGCTATATTATTTTGTGTCTATTATTATATTTCCATAAGCGATAATTAATTAATAAGCGAGAGTATTAGTTAATTAGACGAGTTTGTGAGAATTACGCGAGAGTAGGCTTAAGAGCTATTGGGCCTTGGTGACATTGGGCCTAAGTGACTATTGGAATGGGGGGACCTTTATAAGGCATTCCTTTAGAGAGAGAGAGATCACTATTCACAAAAAACTCATGTTCTTTTGAGAAGTAGAGAGAAGGAAGAGCATTTTGTGTGCTAGGGCAAAAGGGATCTTGAAGATTCATCAAGCTAAATCCGAAAATTCATAGAGCCAAGGTAAGAGAGATAGTTTCATAATTGTGAGTGACTAGAGAAAGGGGAGAATGTCAATTTCTCCGAACCCAAACTTTCTCCACTCATTTTCGTGGGCTTTTTGGGATGATATTTCTTAATGAAAATAAAAACTCATGTTCATAGTATGTCTAATATACTCTTAACATGATGTATGAACAATTTTAATGGGTAAAAATGGGTATTTGTAGATGTTTGTTAAGATTTGTAAATGTTTATGAGTTTTTACAAATATGTCAGATCCATGAACAATAAGTGATTATTTGTGTTAATAAGTTGCTTTTAATGTGTTTTGAACATGTATGAACATAACCCATGCTTGGTATAATTTCTGGAACTGAACAATAAGTGATTTTGGGTCAAATAAGTGATTTTCGTACAAAAAACGCGTTTGACAGATTTACCTCTGCTATGCCGCGCCGCGCGCCGGATTTCCCGCGCCGCGCGCAGCTTCTTCTTTGTTGACAATATTTGGTTTCTGTTATTCGGCGCCGCGCGCCGGATGGTCCACGCCGCGCGCCGATTCTTCTTGTTGGTTCTGGCTTCCCGCGCCGCGCGCCGGATGGTCCGCGCCGCGCGCAGAGGTCTGTTGACCAGGGTTGACCTGTGTTGACTTTTTGACGGTTTATGCATCCGGAACCTATTTCACTCGATTTTTCGTGTAGATTCCGATTCCGAAGTTATTTTCATGAGATGAAGTTTGGTTTATGAAGTTTTCTTATATATTCGTGTGTTTTCTATACTTTAAGGTTGTGGATAAATTGTATCTGATGATTGATGATGAATTATATAAATTGTGGATGATATTTTTGAAATATCAAAGACGGATATTGAGATGTATGATATCTTAATAAAGACGAATATGAATAATGTTTTCATATTATATGAGTATAGCTTAATGCTAATTATTTGAGATTATTCATGAGTCATCCATGCATTCATGAATTGAGTTAGGGATATTAGAATATTTATTCTAATAAAGACGGATATCGAATTATATTTATTCGATAAAGACGGATATTAGAGGTGAGATACTCTAATAAAGACGATGGTACCACATGCATTAGAAATGTCTAGGATGACATATCATGAGAATTTGACATTAGTTGCATTAGGGGATTATGCATATATGTATTTGATAATTGGTACATGGCATTGTGTGTGTATGTGTTAATTGGATGAATTTATATTCATTAATTCTTACCCCAATTGTGTTCAATTGCGTTGATTGTTATATTAAAGGATAAATATGTATATGTGAGCTAGTTATGCATGATAACATATATATGTGAAGTATAAGCTTAGTGTTTACACTTATTTATTGGTTATGATTACTAACTCTCTGTTTTGTGTACCTCTGAACCGTTGGGTGGTTCAGATCACCAGGTTGAGAAGTCCGCCCAGGATTAGGAGCTCGTGCTTGTGCTATTAGTAGCATACTTTTGGTGAGGAGTTAGTTAAGCTACTCCTTTAGTACCATCTTTTGGGTTGTAATAGCAATTGCTCTGATAGTTCTAACATCGAGTCGGGGGTTATACGCTTGAACTCGTTTATAACTTATTTATTTTGATGACCTTGCTAATTGTAAACTATAACTCGGATGTAATTATATGGCTTGTATGATGACTATTAGCCTCTGAATATGTTACGATTATCATAATGATCAATATATGGTAATCGAATTGTATTCCGCTGTGGTTTTACTTTGGTAATCTTTCTTAAATGTTTTGCATGCTTGTTTCCGTTTTATTTTCCATGTAATGCCTTAATTGCTAGGTGTTTATTTGTTTATATTTAATAAATACGCGCTTAAGGGGTTAGGGTGTTACAGAATGTATGTCCCAATTAGTTACTGTATTTACAAGGTGATCTACTGCACTCAAATAAACAAACAAAATTTTCTTTATTAATTGGAAGTGTCAATAGTGATATTTTAAATGTGCAATCAAACTATAATGTGTACAATTAGAGTATAAACTTTAGTCATTAATTAATTAATTAATTTCATATTGATGTGAAAGGTGGTAGCTAGCCTTAATGCAATAAGCTTACTGTTTGAATTGTTACTTAATTAAGCACTTTAGCAACTCTTATCATATAAGAGCATATATATAAGCTATTTTTGGTAACAAAGTATAAAATAAAGTCCAATTGTTTTCATATAAGCTATATAAGTAGAGAACTTATAAAAATAAGTTGAAAAAATTTATTGGATATGTCATAAATTAAGGTCTCGCAAACAGTCTCACATTACTTATGTTAGTAGATAAGTTCAAATAAGTCAATTCAAACGGGACTTACCACGACCGAGTACATTAATGGCTTCATTAAGTATCTTCTACAATCATCTTCCTTAACAACATCTGCTGCCATAATGATGTCATGCCTTGCACCCATTCGCCTTGCATTCTCAGCAATTCCCTTTAACATAAAAAAAATGCAATAAAAACCAGCAAATACTATTACTAAAAACTAAAGTGGCCAAGTATAAGTTGTACAAGGGACACAAAGATACTAGATAGAAAAACTGATATAGCAGTAAGAGAAATCTTAAATCACTTGCCAAAACCAGCCAAGAAAACAATCAAATAACACTACACACGACCTGATATACAACAAAATCAGACCTGCAATCTTCAATTATGCACACATACACCACACAGACATATAAAACAAGGAAGGAGCTCTGAACCCTGGAAAAAAAAAAGAAATAACTATAAAACAAGAAACAAACTTAACAAAACCAAGAAACTAATAAAACAAATATAGCATTAGATACGCATAGCTAAGTAGAATTTCTTGTATACAACATACACCCATAAAAATGAGTAAATATGAGAAAAAAAAATAGAAAAAATCAAGTGAACAAAACCATCAAGCACAACAAGATCATATCTAATTTACAAATACACCTACTTGTAAAGTTACAAATTTTTTACTTGTCGTTACTGCACGAGCTTGCTTATCAGACTTATCAAAACCCTAAGAAAACAGATCAAAGATAATAAACAAGACAAGGACTTATTCTAAAACAAGCTCAATTAAATAAAAAATATCATTACCCTTTTACCATCCTTCGAATCAGAATTAACTTTCTTAAAGGTTTTTCCTAAAATCATCTCTACAACAAAGTAAAACAATTAATAAAAACACTCAAACTATAGAATCAAAATAGCACAAACAGCAAAAATATAAGAAACCCTTGAGCATGTTACGATCCTTAACCTTTTCCCTTTCCCAATCTTGAGCATGAGCATGTTAGGAAGACGCTTGAGCATGTTAGGATCCTTAACCTTTTCCCTTTCCCAACCTTAGCCCTTTTAGCACTTGGTTCTTTCAATTTAGGCTTCTTCCGACAAAATTTCAAAAAATTAAAGAGAATCAGAAGCCAATATAAAATATTAATAATCACAGACAGTTAGGTTACAGCTACTGAGTAACATCTTCGGAAAACCTGGCATTAAAAAGGGGTTGAGGGATGTGAAAGAGTCGAACTACAAGAACCAACTCCAGAGCCATGCTGCAATTCAATCACAAGTGCAGTATCTACCGCTGTGTTTTTAAGGGCACTAGAACTTTCTCTAGCTTCAAGAACAGTTGCTGCTGCATCAACAAAACCTTAATAGGCACTATTTAGAGAATCAACCACACTGTCCATTGAGCCTGTTTATTTGTGTTAAAAAAAGTTAAGATTCTTGAAGCACAAACACAGACATTAATTCAAATTTTCATGAACACACGTGTGCACACACACCGTAATATTATTATAGATTATCAATCATAAAATTTCATCTTTATTTTTCAATTTTTATGCATGATCAAAACATAGAAGAAAAAATAAAAGAACAAAAGTATTCAAGTAAAATAATCAAAATTTCTTCCACAACCACAACAATAAACGGGATTAATGAACAATTCAACACAAATGAAAAGAGAAAATTATGTATGATTGATGAACAATTCAAATAGGGTTGAAATTTTATGAAAATAGGGTTGAAGATTGTGCAAAATTTGTTACTAACCTGTTCGTTACTGTGTACAGAAATTGGTATGGAGCGAGATTGATGAAGCAAGAGAGAAAAAGGAGCGAGATTGACTTGAAGTGAGTTTAAGAACGAAGAGAGAAGATGCGGTGAGTTAGGGTTTCATGGGGAAGTGAGGTTCAGGACAGAAAGAGAACCTGGTGGAAGGATGGGGGTGATGAGAAGCTACAGAGCGAGAAAGTGAAAGTTTCGATTTGGAGAGGTAAAGGTGAAACCTCTGCGAGATAGTGAAAGTTTTAATTGAAAAATCAAATTAAGTAGTGAAAATAAGTGAGGGAATGAACTATTAAGATTTAAGAATGCATCGGCAGTTCGTAACCGCCAGAGTATATCTGAAAAGCGGCGGCGGCTTCCCAACCGTTGGTTTATAGGGAAGCGGCGGCGGTTACTGTTCACCTGCCTCAATATGACTGTCGCTGTATTCTATTTTCCTTGTAGTGCTTGTGCATTTCTTCTAGTATTCCTTGTTCATCTAGACCATTCAACCAATGAATATATTTCGTAAATAGATGTACAATGGGTAACAGTTACGATCCACGATGGATTATTAAGGCGACGATTAACCCTTACAAGATCTAGATTGTAGGACTTTTGAGTGGGAAAGTTAGGGTGACTTTGGACCAAATTCCGGCCTTCAATCAATCATATGTACCATCAGTAACATAATCTGCCACGTTTTTTTTATACTTAAAAATGATGATTTAATATATTTTAAATTAGAAAACATATGATCCGATGATGTAGATTCATCCAAATGGATTAATTGTTTACATTTCATTACCTAGATTACAAAAATGAATAATTTCTGAAACTAGAATTTTTAATGAGTTTTCTTATAATTTCATGACTTTTGATCATTCAATATCATCAAATTGTATGTCATATCATTTAAAATATGTTAAATCACTATTTTTAAGTACATAAATCTAATGTAGGTACCAAAATTGAGTAATTTTAAAATAGGGGAATCAATTTCGGGAATGAATAAAAATATAGGGAGCAAAACTGTCATTAAACTTAAATGTTAAAATTAAGTTAAAATAAGGCAAATTATGAGTACATGCGATTGATCAGACGGTTGAGATTGGCCCAAAGCACCGTGACAATCCGAATCCCACACCCTTACCCTTGTGTTTTCCCGCCATAACAGAGTGATAATCTCCTGCCGGATCAATATTCTCTAACTTTGTTCCCCTAAAGGCAGATGACTTTCATTACTTATCAACCCTTAGATCAATCATTGTGCCACATGTCATTATTTCTTCAAAAGATATTGAAAAAAATGAAAAAAAAAGGACAAAAACCATCTTCTTCTCCTTCTCCCACCTGCTGCCATTGTTAAAACTTAAAAACCAGTCACCACCAGACCAGCGACCACACACCAGCGTAACCGATCAGATCTGAACAATTCACAGAGATTCAGTTAAATCCATATCTAACTCTTAATCAATTTTCATTTTCTTCTAGAAATAAAACACATAAAAATAGGACAGTTTGTTGCAAACAAGTTTCCATCACAGGTTCCATTAGCAAGCAATTTCCAATAAAAAAGATAAACCACATTAGCAAGCAATTTTCATCACAGGTAATCTTCACCCTCACAAAATAGAAGAAACGCCGGCATGGAGGTATAAGTTGACAGCTGTTGACAGTGTGTGGTGGCGAGTCAGTGGTGGTGTTGCGAATCGGCGATAGATCGACGGCATGAATATGGTGGTGCGATTCAGATTGACTTTGGAAAAAAGCTTTTAATTGGCTTTGTGGCGGGAAAGTCAGTGACTTTGGGCAACTCTTATGCGTTTGATCAATCAAGGGCACCACAACTTGCCACGTGTCTTTCTCTAACATGGGACTGAAAACATTTGATCCAAAAAAAAACTGCATCTTCAACGCGTCCAACTCCTTCTCAATTGCCACACCGCCGTCGTCCGACCATATAACAAACAGTGTCATAAAAAAAAAATCTTCCAATGTTTGAATTTGTAGCAGAGACAAGAAAATTTGTGAGAACAAAATAGAAAAAAAAAAACCAAGGTTGAAGATCCAATGGAGAGTGAAGAAATCTTTTTAATGTAAAGGGTTATTTGTTAAAGAGGGAAACAAACTTTCTAGAAAGTTAGATTCCACAAATCAGGTTGAAGATCCAGCGGAGAGTTATCGGAACAACATCGGAATGGGACAACAACAATGTTGGCATCTTGCTGCTTTAGTTTAAGGAAGGAAGAAGAAAAACAGTAAAAATCATGTGGCAAAATTTGGACCGTTTGATAGATCTGACGGATCAGAAACAGTGAAAGTTACTCTCTAACTTTCCCCAATAAAGTTAGAGAATATCTATCCAATAAAAACCTATCAATCACCTCTTCCCTCTCTAACCCTTACAGTTGCAGCCGCACAACACAATCCTCTCTCTCTCTCTGCGTTTTTTGTTCTTGCTGGCAGAAAATAGATCTTCGTCTTCTCCATTTTTCTTTCACAGGTAAGAACAACAAAATCAAAGACATCAAAAGAAAGAAAAAAAATCATATCATATCTAGTTTGAATCTTTTTTTTTTTTAATCTTGGTAAACAGTTTTTATTTTTATTTCTTCTCAATGTTTTTTGTTTGAATCTGTCTTGTATCATCCAGTAGTCGTGCTAGAGTTGTTGGCTATGGCCATTTCATCTTTGTCTCTTCTCAAAATTTTGCAATGTCTGAGTTTGAGTTTCGTCTTGTTTTAAAACCACAAGGTTAAATCTTTCAAAGTTTTCTAGAACCTCAAAGTTGTAATTTTTTCTATTTTGATTTATTTCTTTTGGATCCAATATTTGAAAATGGTTTGAGTTTTTTCTTTCTTAGTGTCTTGATTTGTATCCTTGTTCTTGGTTTTGCTGCGAATTTTTTATTTTGGAAGATTTATTTACAATGTGTTATGTTACCGTTGGATTCTGGATTTTTACAGCAAGAATGAGAGACAAAGCGGAACAGTGAAAAGCATAGATCCTAGTATTAAAGTATTTAAGCGGGACACCCTTATAAAAAAACTTTTTCTTTTATCTTTTATTATCCTTTATATCAGTGTTTTAAAAACCGAACCGGACCGGCCGGTCCGACCGGTCGAACCGCGAACCGGAGGGTGGTCCGGTCTGATTCATATGTTGGATCGGTTAAGTAATTAAACCGGTGGGAACCGCTCGGAACCGGAAAAACCGGTGAACCGGCGGTTAGCCCGAACCGGCGGTTTAATTGCATTCCCCCTTTTTTTTTTTTCCCTGGCAAAGTCCAAAATGACGTCGTTTTGGTTATTATTATTAAAAAAAAAATTGAAAAAACAGAATAGAAGAGAAAAGAAAGTCAGAAACAGATAAAAGAAAGTACGAACCCTAGCACCTACCTTGTTCGCCGCCGTCCTCCCTTGTTCCTTCTCCATCGCTCTCGCCGACTCCGTCCATCCACTGTACTCCGTCCGACCCTTGGTCACTCAAGCTTCACTTCTTCCTCCTTCTCCTTCGTCACCGCCACTCCTACTCGCTCACCGAGCTCCTACTCACGCCTTCTTCCTTGGTTCAGATTCAGAAGTGAGAACCCTCTCCCTTTCTTTTCTTTGTGATTTCCAATTGTGATTGTCAATTCTTTTCTTCTTTGATTAAATTTTCCCCAATTAGTTTAGGTTCGAGTTTGCTAGTGATTAGTGAAGGAGTTAGCTAGTTTAGGGTTTGAGTTTTCTAGGGATTTGTAATTGTGATTTTAGAATTGAGAATCAGCTAGGAAATTTTAGGCTTGGAAATTCTGATTTTTGAAATTTTAGTTTGCTTTTTGCAAAGAGAGTTGGGTGCTATTGGATACAGCTCATGTGTTTTATTCTCTGTTACTATGTTTTGTTCTTCTCTAGGCACTTGAGTTGTATCAATATCAATTGGAGTCTTGTTTTGTTGTCTCGTTGTTGTTCTGTTATCTGTGCTTTTTATGTAGACCTGGGAGTGATTAGCTTGAGGCAATTTGGCTTTTTATTCATTGGAATGTGCCTCATCATGTTGTAGACCTGGGGAGTGATTAGCTTGATCATGTTGCATTGTAACTCTTAGGCATTTCTTATGCCACTCATCCTTGGCTTTTCCAAAAATTCTGTTCATCTTATTGTCCATGTATTTCCTTATAGGATTGTGTACAAGTACAACATCATGAATTTCAAATTGTGTACAATATGAATCCATATATGACACTACATTTATTCACATTTTTCTGTTATGATATTATTTCTGATGGAATTAGTGGCTGAAATTAAAAACCAAAGTTGTGATTTGTATTGGAACTATAGTCCTATTAACTTATTAAGTGGTCATTGTTTGTGTTATTCATTAACTATTAATTTTTTTCTTCTTCTGATGCTTGAGTTAATTTAGAGTTTAATTTATTTTTTTTCAATTTATGAAATTACAGTTATCATTCTGTTTTTAATTTTGTTTTGTTTGATCTGTGTTTGCAATTTCTAAATTAGTTAAATGGCATCATCTTCTGAAACACCATCATCACAACCACCATCACAAGAAGCTTCTTCTGCTCAAAGTTTAATGTGTTATTATGAGTTTATGACATTTCCAAATTTTTAAATTTTTTATGATTTTTTTAAAGACGATTTATCCGATTCGACCGGTTTAATAACTATATAGCATTATTATAGAGCCGGTTTATTCCACCGGTTTAATCCGGTTTAGTCCTGCAGTTCGACCAGTGACCCGGTGGTTCGACCAATGAACCACTGACCCAGTACCCTCACCGGTTCGAGGTCCGGTCCGGTTTTTAAAACACTGCTTTATATTATCCTTTATTATACTAAAAGGAGGGTTTGCAAACCCTATGATCTTTTCCAAACCCTAACTCCCCTTCTCCAACCCTAATGCTTCTACCCTTCTCTTAAAAAGTAAAAACTCTACAATAGGGAATCAATTTCGCGAATGAATAAAAATAGAGCAAATTATGGTACATGCAATTGATCAGACGGTTGAGATTGACCCAAGGCACCGTGACAATACAGATCCCACCCTGTGTTTTTAAGGGACTAATGTGGAACCTAAAGTGTCTTTAAGGGACTTATAGACCAATTAAGCCTAAAATAAACTAATATCCTGATACTTAATTAACTGCCTTACGGAGTAATGCTCTCCTTCTCTAAGAACAAGAAACGCATTGCTTACTGATAGTTGAAACCTGAAGCACCGTCTTCACTTTCGCCGCAAAACTGCTACTGCTAAGTAACGGCACCTTTATCGGGACGGAACATACTAACGCAGAAAGTATCTACTATTGCGATGGAGGAGGAGCAGACACAAACCCTAACTTCAGAAGTAGAGCGAGAGCTGGAGAAAGACGAAGCCATGTCTGATTCCGATTCGGACGACGAAGCTCAGCAGAACATCCAAATCGAATCTCTCCGGACCGAGCTTGCCGCTAACCCCTCCAACTACGATGCTCATTTGCAAGTAAGTAATTAATGTGCTATTTCTTTTTGTTTTGTTCAATATCAATCAATCAATCAAATCCTTACATTTTTTTATTTGCTTCGATTCATCCTTTCCAGTATATTAATATTTTGAGGAAAACGGGTGATGTTGATAGACTGACAGAAGCACGAGAAGCTATGAGTGAAATATTTCCATTGAGCCCTCCAACGTGGCAACAGTGGATCAAAGATGAGCTTTCTCTCAACCCCGCATCTCGGTCTGTTTCCTATTGCTCTCTTTTTTTTACCCTCACTATACATTAATCCATATTTTGTTAACTCTTTGCTTTTACCGTGCAGACCGGAGGCTCTTTCTAGAGTTCTTAAGCTTTATGAACGCGCCGTGTTTGATTATCTGGTATGGTCTACCTCCTTCACACTATTAATGTCTGCAATGCAATGCACCCACTTTATTTCTCACTTCTCAGTTAAGTAGAAAGTCGCTCTTTGAAACTGCAACTCTTTTACCATGGTTAATTAAGAGTTTGCACATGGTAGGAGAACCATTTAACATTTTTTTTTGTCCCCATTCATGATCAAAATGTTGCGTTATCCTCCATTTCAGTCTGTCTCTCTATGGTATGACTACCTTGATTTTGTCCAAGAGTTTGATCCAATGGTACACCAATGTTCATCCACTGGCATTTCCAAGTCAAGGGATATCTTTGAAAGTGCCCTTACTGCAGCTGGTTTGCATGTTGCTCAAGGCAGTAAGATATGGGAAGCATATAGGCAATACGAGCAGGCTGTACTTCTAACTGTTGATGAATCTGATGCACAGGTTAGAATATTTGTCTTTGCTATACCACAGATCTATCTCCTTGGCGTTTGTTAGAAATATACTATACAATATAAAGCCACCCATTCACGGATCTTCAGCTAATAATTTAAGATTTTTAAATTGTTGGTTCAATTATTGTTGCTCTTGCTCCTTTACTTGTACTAAAATATTGAATTGTTAGATTAAAATGTTCTGCAACTGGTTATTGACAATGGAAGTAACCATGTATTGGCTGGTAGACTGGTAAATATTTGGACCCATGTTCTACACATTGATAAGAACTGATGTTAGAAGATATTTGAAAGATTTCTAAGGTTGAAAAGATTAAAAGGGATTTGTTGTGTAGGCTTCATTCTTGTTGTGTGGGCTTCATTCATTTATAACCACTCACTGGCTTTGAACGCACTGAGAAGTTCACCAGATGAGTCAGCCTAGACACGGAGTCTTAAGGTTTGCTACCATATTCCATACTTTGCATAGATTGCACAAACAAAGAGCCCGCCTTAGAATAATGCTCCCTTCAAATAATGAGTGATTGAAATCTAAGGCAACTAAGGATGCTAAGGGAAAGAGAGTAACTGGTGTTGTACTTATGCATTTGGGTTTTAATGTTTGTTTTGAGACTTCAACTTCTCTGTTTCCTTGAGTTATGTTGGTCTTTAAATGTATGTTTTGCTTAAGACTTGTGACTTTTTCTTGCTAATTATGAATATTTTATGTTATTTGTTTAATTTTACATTAGCTATGTGTCTATAGTATTCATGTAATTTGTCCAAAAAATGATCAAATAGTGGCCCACCTGCTACATGCTAACCCACTATCCTACTTTTGGGGTAGGCAGCTATCCAGAATTGACAACTATGAGTTTATGACAATGCATAACAACTTGCCTATATTAGTTGGGCTCTAGGTAAATTATACTTGTTAATACAATGGTTTTATTTTCTTCTCCAAGCATTACACTGTGTACATATTTTTTAATGTAAATTATATGCTAAAGAAAGGGTGGATGTTGATAACTTAGGAAAATGTTTTATATACTCTGCGCATTACTATTACTATCTTAGACAATGTTGAAGAGTTTCTCATCAATTATAACTAACTGTATCATTTGTTAGATATAACTAAGAACAGATCAAGGTAGTTTGCATCTCTAAAAAATATTATTGCCGAGGCAGTGCCTTGAAGGCTCCAATGCATCCCAAAGCTAAATGTACAGATTCAATTGAGGGCATTGTTTGATTTTGGTTAGTGCTTTGAATGCACAATGCAGCCCAAGCTAAATGTAAAAAATTCATTTGAGAACATTATTTAATTTTGGTTTCTTCAAGAGAGATTAAGAACAGAGAAAACTCAGCAACCCAAGACAACCTTTTGGTTACATGCTATCTGTTGTAGCATTTTGCAGCATTATATTGTTCCAGTTCAAGAAGTAAGTTCTGTTCTTGTGTTGCAGGCAAAAGAAAAACAAGTTCAACGCATTCGAAGTTTATTCCATCGCCAGTTGTCTGTCCCCCTTGCTGACATGAATTCAACACTTATTGCCTATAAGACTTGGGAGGTGGAACAAGGAAATTTTCATAATGTTTCCATTGACCTGATTGATACTTATCCTCACGTGGCATCAGCATACCAGAAGGCCTTAGAGATGTATAATGCTCGCATTCATCTTGAAGAACAGATTTATAGCCAACATGTTTCTGATTCAGAAAGACTACAACAGTACATGGTATGCATCTAAGTCTAATTACAACTATTTATTTGTAGGAGATAGAATTCACAATTTTTGTTTACTTGTTCATTTTAATTGAAAGAATTGTATTGCAGAACTATTTGAAATTTGAGCAGTCTAATGGAACACCAGCTAGAATTCAAGTTCTATACGAGCGAGCTATTTCCGACTTTCCTTTATCAACTGATCTCTGGCTTGACTATACTCGCTATTTGGACAAAACTTTGAAGGTTTTGATTCCCCTCTCTGCTGTCATTGTTGTCACGTCACAACATCCACTTTCTAACCCAAAGATTATAATCTGAATTTATTCCCCCCTTTCCCTCGTTTCCAGGTTGGTAAAATTGTCAGCAATGTATATTCTAGGGCCACTAAGAACTGCCCTTGGGTCGGAGAACTTTGGGTTCGGTATATGCTTTCTTTGGAGCGCGGTCATGCTTCTGAGAAAGACTTGTCTGAAGTATGATTTTGGATACAACTCCCCTTTATATATTTTTTTTCTTTCTTTTTGATGCAAATAATCCTCGTACCTTCAATGATTTATTGATGAGAAAATTGTATCATATCTGGTTAAATTATAAACAGGCAAGTTCTTAGTGCTGCGATGTACTTAAGCTCGCATTATACTTAGTCAACTTCACAGCCTTCATGCAGTATCACCAAGATGATTGCTATATTTTGTCATAGAAGGAAACTGGAAGCGAAAGTAGGGTCTGTTGAATACTTGGAGTTAGAGAGAGAGAGAGTTTGTTAGGATATATAATGAAAGGGAAATTAAAATAGTTAAGAGTTGGTATAAAAGTTAGTTAGTTATCTTAGTTAGTTGGGTTTGTTTGTTAGTTGTCTGTCAGTTTGTTTTCTGTTTTAGGTCAGTTGTTATTGATCCTTTTCCCTAACCTTGTGTATAGGAATTCTATAAATATTGACTTCCATTCCCTTAGAACGGATCTTATGAAAAATATTGTTTTGACCGGTTTCTTTTAAGGAGTGAGCGTTTGTTAAGGAGTGTTTTCTTTTAATTAGCTTTTATATTTTGAAACAGAGAACCGCAGTCACATTTATGTCCAAAACCAAGATGCCCAATAGCTCGATGTTGGGAAACAATGGTAGTAGTAATGAGAGAAATTCCTATCTAATAACCAACCATCTCATCTTCACGACGGATGCTATGAATGTTGTCACAAAGCTGCTATCTGTGCACATAGCACTGCCATTTTTTGAAGATACATGCCATCCTGTCATTGGGGCTGCTATTAACTACTGCATATATGTATAATGCCTCGTGCAATAGGCTGCTATTGACTCATGCATGAGTTTAATTGTTTAGGTTTTCTCTTCTGTTTTTCTCAAGGAGTGGCAAAGTTGCCTCCTTTCAACATCAGCATGCATATAATTTGCATTTTGTTTCTCATATTACCTTCCTATTTTCTGTCCTAGTTCAAAGATCTTGGTTGACTCTTTTAATGAATTGAATAAGAAGGAAATTCTTTTGGGATATAAGTTATCAAACTTACTAGACCTGTTTGTGAAAAGAAATTTTCATATTTTAACGTGTTATTTAGGCAATTTTGCTACTGATTTCAGATCTTTGAGAAGTCCCTGCAATGCACCTTCTCTACTTTGGATGAGGTATGGCTGATATTTAATTTAGTTTGTTCGTCTAATTCTCTGTAGTGCTTGCACTTTTGTCTTTTTCTAACTCCATTTGCCTGCTTCCCGTAATTTCCATAAATATCTAGAATATATTGCATTTGTGAACTCTTTAATATATACTTTTGTTACAGTATCTTGAATTGTTTCTCACCCGGGTAGATGGCTTAAGGCGAAGAATGGCATTCACCAAAGGAGAGAATCCATTAGAATTAGAATATAAAATAATAAGGGAGACCTTCCAGGTTAGTTATATATTATTTTGAGACCTGTAAATCATGTACATCTTACCCAAAATTTAGCGTTTTCTTTTGCATAAAAAATATTCTAGAAATGACAAGTAGAAGTTGAAAATGAAAATGGTCTTGTTGATATTATACTCCATCTTTTTCCGTCTCACTTGGGGTCTGTTTGCGAGTTGGCTTTTGTAGGGGAAGACTTTGGAGGGCCAAGTCTACATTTTGATATATATATTTGACATTTTAAAAAAATAATAAAAGAACAACATGAAGTCTTGTAGACTCTCGAGTTTGACAACTTAGGTAACAGGATTTTGTCGCTCTAAATAGCAGGATCTGCATTTTCCGACGACCAATTTCTTCTTTTCCGGCCAGATTCACACTTTCCATCCACAAAATCTGAGTTTCTGGCCAGTTCTATCGTTGGCCGTTTTTGCTGCGGCGGCGCTCCATGTTGAAGGGGAAGACTTGGTCTAGGTTAAGTTGATGGAGAATGCTTATCTGGGCCGGCCCATCAAGTTCAATCTACCTAAATATAAACTACTTAAAAACTTGGGACATCAAAAAGGAGACTAGACTTGAAACAAAACATGGGACTTTAAATACCATGCCTTATTTTGGCCTTTTATTTTAGAAAAAAAAGTCTTAATTAATAATATAAACAAATAATAAAATAACATAATTAAATAAAACTAGTATTATTTAGTAATAATAGACCAATAATGGTTATAAAAAAATAACAGATCAATATTTGTATAGTAAAATAATTTGTATATAAGTAGCATTAGTATAAAAATATTTAAATATATAATATAAATGTTCAAATAGCAGCCGTCCTGCTATGAGTTATCCCAACTATCCCAGTTTTGGGGTTGGCCACTCCGGCCCGCTATCCGGGTTTGACAACTATGCATTTCAGCCACTAGTTTTGACTTTACAGTGATTTTAGTCTTTATGCCAAGATCCTGCACATTCATCAGTATTTTGTGAATTGGTCTTCTGGTTTGCATTACTGTTCATCTCTGTTTGAAAATCGCGCCATTGCCATCTCATTGTTTGCCCCATGACGCAGTTTACTGTTCATCGTTGGCTGCATTTTTTGTTCCCTCTGTCAAACCTTTGTCAAATTTAGTCTTGTTCCAGTGTGTTTTTGTGAACTGTCTCAATTGTATTCAATGACAAAATCCTGTATTATCAACTACAAGTAACTCTACGGTCTGTCTCTCTCAGTCATCATCTGTTGGGTCTTTGATGTGGGTTCCAGGGCTTTTGATGGCGCATGTGGTAATACTTATCCTATCTCAAAACTATCACTACCCAAAATTCTACTTCATATTATCACTCTTGTTGACGCTTCCAAAGCTAATAAAATCACAACCATCAATCAAGCCACATCTCTTCTCTAATTATCCTTAAACAATAAACTCCGCCTGTTGTGTGCCCAATTCTCCTTTTAATTTAACTTTGGTGAGTCAACACACTCTTACTATTGTTTTCTATGACTCTTACTATTGTTTTCTATGTTGCCTTTACTGGCAATTTTTTTGTGAGGTGAGGACCAACCCAAGTTCTATGGTGGTATCAGAAATTTGTGTATTATTTGTCAGTAGGACTATATAATATACTAACCATTTGCCTTTTCCAGCGTGCATCAGATTACTTGTCACCACACATGAAGAATACAAATGGTTTGTTACATATGCATGCTTATTGGGCCCATTTAGAAACAAAACTTGGAAAAGATATAACTGCAGCCCGTGGAGTTTGGGAGAATTTTCTCAAGACCTGGTCTGATAATGTTCATTTAAATCCTCGTAATTAAATGCTTTTGTTATGTGTTATTCATCCTATCCATTTCTACATACTTTTGATTTATTTTTTGCAGCGGTTCAATGTTGGAGGCATGGACTGGTTATATAGCCATGGAAGTTGAATTGGGTCACATAAATGAAGCAAGGTCTATATACAAGAGATGCTATAGTAAAAGGTTTTCTGGGACTGGTTCAGAGGTATACTAAGCTTATCTTATTTCTAGAAACATTGCCACTTTATTCTTTAATGTCAAATGCAACACTATTGTGTTCTATCACAAATTTGTGGTGCGATGGGGAGCTTTGTTGCAACGCCATAGTTTGGTGTGTTGCACTGTGTGCAAGATAAAGTTGGTGTTGGAAGGGTTCACAGTCTTTATGTATTAATGTTGAAAATGAGGACAATATAAGGAAGATGAGAAAGAGATCAAGAAGGTGGTGGGTGAAAAGAGAACTAAAACTTTTGATGGGTTATGCCAATTATTAGGCACCAAAGATGGATAAAAGTCTATTTATAGGCTTGCTAGAGGCCGGGAAAGAAAGTGAAGAGACATGGACCAAGTTAAATGTATTTAGGATACAGAAAATAATGTTTTGGTTACGGAACAAGATATTATTGATAAATGGAAGAATTATTTTGACAAATTGTCTAGAGAAGGGATGCAACTCTATCAGACTCTAATGGGCTAGACATTAGATGGGAGGTTCAAAATTATACCTTTTATCATAGAACTCGAGCCATACAATATACTCCCTCCGTCCCAAATTATAAGGGAGAAAACTCAATTTTTTTGTCTAAGAGTTATTTTCACATATTCTTATGATATTAAATGCAATTTACATATAATTCTCTCTCTCTCTCTCTCTCCCTCTCTCTCTCTCTCTCTCTCTCTCTCTCTCTCTCTCTCTCTCTCTCTCTCTCTCTCTCTCTCTCTCTCTCTCTCTCTCATGTTCTGATCTGTCTTAATAAGTGTGATTTTTGTTTTTCCCCTTATAATTTGGGACGAAGGGAGTACTTGTTTAGGTATGGACAGGTCTAGGGGATAAAGGTATTAGTTGGCTCAATTATTTTTACGTGATTCCAAGGTCAGAGAAAATGTCAGGTAGATGAAAAACACTAATTCCAATTTATAAGAACAAGGGAGACATACACAACTGCCCAAACTCTATGAGGGGATTAAACTTAAAAGCCGTACTATGAAGTTAAGGAAATGGGTGATTGAGCCGAGACTTTGAAAATAAAGCAAAATTAGTGAGAACCCACTTGGGTTGATCTGATGGTATTGGCTTGGGACCTAGGAGTGTGCTCTTCCTTAAGGTCTCGGGTTCAATCCTCTCTGGTGCCAATTTGGGTGGGCTAATTTAGCTTCTTAAAAAAAAAGCAAAATTAGTGAGAGTAATTTGGTTTTATGCCTGGGACTAGGAAGTCGAACATGGAAGCAGTTGACTTGCTACAACAAGTGGTGGAGCAAATATCAGAGGGATATGAGAGACATATACATTTTTTTCTTTAATTAGAGAAGGCGTATGATAGGGTGACAATAGAGTTTTGTCGAAAGTCCAAGAAAAGAATGGTTTTCAGATTGGGATATGTATGAGAGAGGCAAGAGTAGTGTGTGATGACACAAGGTTGGGCCTTAGTAGATTTCCCAACACAAGGTCAAATTTAATCTTGGATGTGTTTACGGAGCACATTCCAGAGCCAGCACCGCGATCGATGCCTTTTTGTGGATGATATAGTTTTGTGCCCCTTAGCAATTCTTTTTCTTACACATATAGTCCTTCCAAAAATGGTAGACACAATAGAAGTTAAAGTTTGAATTCTTTGATTCACATTACTGCTGAAAAAGAAGTTATTGGAGGAATATATAGATAGATAAAAAGGGAAGCGTCGTACCTATGGTGTTGTACCTTTCAGGGGATGTGTTTTTTGCATGAGCAAAGATGCTTATTTTGTGACTTGAGCCCCTTATATTTTCACTAGCAGCAATGCTTGATAGCCATCATAGTAAATAATTTTCCAAGATTGAAAGAAATGTGCCAAAAACAAAATCATTGATTTGTTTAGCTCATTTGTCCAAGACGGGAAACTTTGAAATCACAGTCATAGTATTTTTTATTCATTTTCAATTTTTTCCTTGAGAAAATGAGAAAAGGATTATTGTTTGCTGTATGTATACAATATTTACGGGTTACATTTTACTTGCTTTTCAATACTGTTTGGATTAGATGATACCTTCCCTTCCTAAAACACAGAATCATTCAGGACATTTGCAACTCATGGTTACGCTTTGAGAGGGAGTTTGGCAAGTTGGAAGATTTTGATCATGCTTTACAAAAGGTACTTTTATTTCTCTTGAATTTGAGTTTTTTTTAAAAATGTTAGAATTTGTAATCAATGGGAAAGTGTGAAAAATGGTGAAGAAAAGATGAGAAAACGATAGAAAAATATGCAGAGGGAAAATTGAGAGAAACTTAGTATAATCTGTTCATGGAAATATCATATAATTAATGTTCCTCTTTCCAAGTACAATTAAAATTATTATATTATAGGGTTCTTTGCATTTTACATTCGTTGTACCTTAAAAGTCAATGCTAGTTATAAGTCCTTCTCTTGTAAATTGTATGTATCATCTATATAAGTACATGCTGCTGTTGAGTGTAACTCAATCATGCATTCAGAAATCTCTATCATATTTTTTTCCTCTCAAGTTGGTATCAGGGTGAACCTTCTCTCCCCTTTTCAGTTCTGCTGTATCGTAATAGGTTTCATCAGTCTCCGGTCATAGTCTGGCTATCGCCCGTACAGTTTCCGCCACCATCTGTACAACTCCGATTATCGTTCGTCTGGTTTTCAGTCACGTTCCATACATATCCATTCTTGTCTGTATAGTATCCCTCATTGTCGACCAGTTCTTCAATGACTTTTCTGGCAACCACCAGGATTTTTATGGCTAAGCCACCATCCGCTGCCAATCAGTGAAAATCATAAAATATGTCACATGTTCAGGTGTTGAATGTCAAGAAGGTCCCTTTTTTCTCAATCCATTCCTTCAGGATCTTGGATCACGTTGCCGGTAATCGTCCTTCCCTTTTCTCGAAACTTATCTCCTACAAAAATCCCTTATTTCATAACCCTTGCAGATGGATTTGAAAGTTGAAGATACCGGCGTTGGCCAAGTCTCTCTTGTTTTGTTAAACTAAGATTATATCCTTCTCATCCCCGACAGTCTTTTTAATATAATATCAATCAGTAAATTGACACTGCCACCTTCTTGATAGTGCTCGTTCTTTGTTACTTGAAGCCAATGTCCATTAATATTTTGGGATGATCAAATCCTTACCGCCGGTTATTTAATCAATCGCATGCCATCTTCTGTCCTAAATAACCATATTTTGCATTCCATTTAATTTTCTGGTAAATCGACATATAAACTTCCTCTACATGTTTTTGGTGAGTCTTGTTTTCTTTATGATCTTTCTCAAGGAAAAGACAAGCTTACCGCTCATGCAGTTGAATATAATTTCCTTGGATATTTTAGAGTGCAAAAAGGTTACAGGTGTTACTCTCCTTCATTACATCACTTCTTAGCCAAGTCTTTGGTGCACAAGTGAGACAAGTCTTGCACCATGCACAAACTTGTTTTAATCATTGGATCAATAAGTCTCACCATTGGATCAATATGCCACATCACATCTCATTTGATCCAAGGGTGAAAACAAGTTTGTGCGTGGAGGCTTGTCTAACTTGTGCACATTAGAAAAAATCCACTTCTTTATCTCTGCAAATGTGTCCTTTGACAATTGAAAGGAAGAAACAGTATCTCCTTCTACAGTTTTCCATATTTCTTTTCGTAATCCTCCAACCGTCAATATTCACGAAGATTGTGCTCGTTCTTGGAACACTTATCATCGCCATCCTCATGAATCTACAGTACCTCAACCAGATCTCAAGTTTAGTGATTCAGAACTTGCCCCCGCTTTTCAACATTCTTCGGACCAGCCTTCATCTCAATCAAATTCTGATCCAGCATCTTTACCTTCACTGGAGCAGCATCCATCTCAACTGGATCTTGAGCTCGGTGTTTTAGTACTTGTTCCAGTTTCTCCACCTACTCTGTACCGGTCTTCATCCACTTCAGACTTCCCAAATTTCTATTTGCAAAGAAAGCTATTCACTTCACTCGTACCCTTTATAGTTTTGTAAGTTATCATAGTCTCACTCCTATTCAACATGCTTTCACCTCCTCCTTGTCGTTTATTTCTATTCCTAAACCTCCATATAATTCATTCCCATCCAAGATAGCAACATGCAATGATTGAAGAAAGCTGAATCAAGCCATACTTGGTCTCTGGTTCCTTCCTCCAGGTAAAAATCCAGTGGGATGCCGGTGGGTCTGCACTGTAAATGTAGGACCTATGGCATTGTTGTAACATTGCTTTCTTGGGCACCTTGGTTTCCTAAAAATGAGGTAGTCTAATAGTGGTTATTTGAGTACTTTGTCATTTAGTAAGGTTGTTAATGATATCAATAACCTTACTCCATAAATTTGAGTGTTAATTGAATGGGAATAGAGCAACTAATAATAGGTTTGGTCTGCTGATTTGTTTTTGAGGTCTGTCTTTCCACAGGTTACCCCACGTCTGGAAGAGCTACATATTTTTAGGTTGCAGCAGGAATCAAAGTCAGTAGAGGAAATTGAAAATAATAATCCAAGGAGTAATGTACGTGATAAAAGAAAGGTGAGGTCAGATATAGCTGATGAACAGTCTCCAGCAAAGCGAACGAAAGATGCTAGTGGAAAATTAAAAAAACCACCCAAGGATAATATATATCAAGTGCAGAACTCTTCTCAGTTGACAAAAGTGGAAGAGACCAATCAGAAAAATAAAAAATCTGACGACAACCACAGTGAGCAGCAGCTTACCTGTGGAAAACACCGGGCGTACTCTGACCAGTGCACTGCTTTTATATCAAATCTTCACCCTACGGTAAATAGAGTTCTTAGCCTCACTCTTTTTAGTGTGTGCATGTTTGATATATATATATATATAGAGAGAGGATGTATCACTCTTTCCAGTTCTGTGTTACTTTTCCTTTCTGCTTCTTCATCTCCATAGTTGACCTCATTTCGGGATTTTAGGGATTCCGAGTTGAAAAATTATTCTAATTTCAATCTTCTATTTTTTTTCTTGAATTTTTATGTGTTTAAAATTGATTTGAGGATATTGTAAAAAAAAAATGATTTGAGGGGGAGGTGTTGTTTTTTCCAATCATGCGGTAAGACATGAGACCTTGCAAGTTGAAGGACATACATATTATTAGTGGATTGAGCCAAGCACCGATTGCTTTCAATCTTCAATTTGGGAATATTGTTTATAAGGGATATCCTTAATCTTCAATTGGGTATTGGGTGTCTATGAATCTTCAATTGTGCTGCTATTATTGATGCTGAATATGTTTAGTTATTAAGCTGCTAATTCATAGTTATACTCTTGTATCAAAATTAAAAAAATAGAATGATAAATAGAAATAGACATGGATGGAAGCTGGTTGAAGAAGATGAAAGGGAAAATGGATATAAAAGAGATAGTAATAGAGTAAGAGAGACACATAATGAGGTTCTTAAATCTTACCCATTCATTTTCAATCCAATGGCTATTATTTATTCTCACCATTCTCATATATCTTTATCATTCTCATGTGATATATTCCTTATACGAGGAAGGATCTGTTGACTCCAGGAGTAAGTCTCAATTGACTTACTCTGCTTAATAACTTGATATCGGCATTATATTTCTTCAATCCAACCGTTGAATTCAAATGACGAGCATATGACGAATGAGTTGTGTTATTGCAGGTAAATGACGAGCATATTCGTGATTTCTTCAGTGATATCGGTGGAATTGTTGCCATCCGCATCCTACATGACAAGTTCACCGGAAAGTCCAGGGTACTATATTAATAGTTCTTTATCTTGTTTATTTTACTTCCTTTTTATGCCTTTTGATTTTGAAAGTAAAACTGGCCTGTTGACTAAAATTTTAAAGCGGACTTCATTTTAGAGAATGCCTCCTTCCCGAGTTTATCTATTACAGGGATTTTTCCTTACCTTTTTACATTGTTGTTGATAATATAATCCTATTTGGTCGGGGAACACGACTGTAAAAGAAGGCCTTCCTCCATGAGCTAGGCGAGGAATCACACTTTACTCACCTAATAAAAAATCTCAAGGCACCCGGTTCACGAGATTTTTGACATGGATATTAACGTTAATCACTGGCTTAGCTGAATGTGGGAGTATATATGCTCCTTTTATGCTCCTTTTATTTTTGTAATCAAAACACATAAAATACATGTAAACCGTGTGAATTTGTCACCGTACATTATGACAAGTGAATGGTATGTAATTGTTATTGTTATCTTGATACAAATGAAGGGACTAGCTTATGTGGACTTTTTGGATGATGAGCACCTTGTTGCAGCAATAGCTAAGAACAAGAATACCTTACTCGGGAAAAAGCTAAGTATAGCTCGATCTGACCCGAAGCGAGGTGGCAAGGAAACTCTTGATCCAAAAAACGCAGAACATGGTAAGTGAACTCTGAATGTTTTTTTTACTTTAAACAAGCACCTATATGAATATACATTTGATACTCTCTGCTAGTGATCCTTATGTATGCATAATACCTTATATAGATGGCCAAGTCTATGGTGAATAAGTGAGGCAAGTCTTTCACCATGCACCAACTTGATTTCACCATTTGTTCAATAAGTCTCATTATTGAATCAAATGGGATGCGACATATTGATCAAATGGTGAGATCTATTGATCCAATGGGTAAAACAAGCTTGTGCATGGTGAAAGACTTTGTCTCACTTGTGCATGTTAGACAAAGCCTATATAGATATGTAGAAAACTACTGTTATGTAATTCCAAATGTCAGGTAACTTGTGATCACTTGAATTTAGGGAGAAAGGCCTGAAATTGTTTGTGAAAGACTTGAGAGATTACGCTCACATGTTTATTTATAATAACAATATGTTCAGCCAAATTTGTAACCAAAAATTAAATTCAAATCCGCATTTCTCATCTCTATGACAAAATATATAGGTTTTAATTATTTAACCTTTTGTTATTTAATTATGTGTCTGTTTGGTAACACAAATAAGCAAGCTTATAGCTCATTGGATTAGCCTACAAGTGTGATTGATAAAATAAAACTTGTTTGGTAAAAAGCTTTTTTCACCAACTTATAGCTTTTTTTGAGATGCTATTTTAATTATACTTGAATATAAATATTTCTCATTAACATTGAAAAGGTTGAAACAACTATTTATAAACATAAGAGATATAATCTAAATAGGAACGCAATCCTATCATAACTCCAAAAGATACTAACAAATCATACTATAATAAATATCAATATCTCAACACTCCCCCTGAAGGTGAAGCATATATATCATATGCACCCATCTTGTCACATATGTCAGTTATCCGAGGACTTCATAGAGATTTAGTAAAGATATCAGCAAGTTGATCCTTAAAATTGACAAAGGAAGTTCCGATGACTGCAGAGATAATCTTTTCCCTAATGAAATGACAATCGACTTCTATATGCTTTGTTCTCTCATGAAAAATTGGGGGGGTTGGAGAAGAGGTGTAAAGCTGATTTGTTATCATATACAAGTTCCATTTGACCAATCTCGAAAATGTAATTCTTGCAGTAAATGTTTCAACCACACAAGCTCACATGCAGCATAAGCCATAGTTCAATACTCAGCTTTTGTACTCGACCTAGAAACAACAGTCTGCTTTTTGCTCTTCCATGAGATGAGATTTCCGCCTATCACTCGGATCTCCTGCCCAATCGGCATTTGAATACCCAACAATATTAGCGTGACGGTTATCGGTGAAAACAAGTCCTTTTCCAGGTGCTCTTTTGATGTACTTAAGAATTCGAACAACTAAATTCCAATGACTGTCACAAGGTGAATTAAGGAACTGACTTACGACGCTAACCGGAAAAGATATGTCTGGTCTGGTAAGAGTGGGATAATTCAATTTCCCAACTAGTCTTCGGTATCTACCAGGTCAGGAAGCAACTTCACATTGGGATCCATAGGAGTGTTGACTAATGCCTGACATTGATTGAGCCACCTCAATCCCGAGAAAGTAATGTAGAGGACCTAAGTCCTTAGCCTTGATAGTTGATACCTTCATTATTATCACCCGTAATCACAATGTCATCAACACAAACCACAAGATAAATATATTTATTAGATGAACATTTAACAAAGATTGAATGACGCAACGAGTCATCCCAAATTGTTGTAGAACTATGCTGAAACGACCAAACCATTTTGTGGTGATTGTTTCAAGCCATATAAAAACTTTTGAAATTTGCATACTAAACTACGCCCCCTTTGAGCAACAAATCCAAGAGGTTGCTCCATATGAATAAACTCTTCCAAATTGCAACGTAAGAAAGCGTTCTTGATATCCAACTGGAATAAGGGCCAATGTTTCATGGCAGCCATGACTAAAAAGAGACAAACATATGTCATCTTTGCAATTGGTGAGAAGGTATCACTGTAATCCTGACCATAGACCTGAGTATAGCCTTTTGCCAATAACCGAGCCTTTAATCTATCAACCTGTCTATTAGGTCCCACTTTGACATTAAACACCCATCTGCAACAAACAACAGATTTTCCAGGAGGAGGTGGAACAAGCTCCCAAGTATGGTTAGATTCTAAAGCTATCATTTCATCAATCATGGCTTGTTTCCACCCTGGATGAGATAATGCTTCATGAACTGTATTAAGAATGGCACCAAATAATTATGAACGATCCTTCAATAAAGTAATCCAGGTGCATCTAGAAAAATCATCAATGCAGTGACATAATTTTTGTATCCCAAATTAAATGGCACCCAACTAGGACCCCAAACATCAGAATGAACAATATCAAAGGGAGACATGGATCTTTTGTTGGCCCTACCTGGAAAAGATGCTCTAACTTTGCCAAGTTGACATGACTCGTAATTCAATGACTTCAAATGTGAAAGATGAGGAACCAACACCTTCAACTTATCTAAACCTGGATGACCCAAACGACGATGAATGGTATTCAGAGATGCAGAAACACCAGAAATGGTGGATGGATGATTATGAAGGTAATATAGACCCTGTGATTCATATCCTGTTCCAACTGTCTTTCTAGTACTCCGATCTTTTATACATAAAGACTTGGAAGAAAATGTAATGGAACAATTGAGAGACCGAGTAAATTTACTGATTGAAATTAAAAGGACTACCAGATACATATAACATATAATTCAAGGATATATAAGGCAGGGGTGAAGTTTGACCAATACCAGTAACTTGTGCTTTAGAACCATTAGCAAGGGTAATAATACTGTGAGCTATTTTGGGAGGTGACAAGTTAGATATCTATAAGCGAGGGATGACCAACTACATGATCAGAAGCACGAGGGAGACCAACTACATGATCAGAAGCACCATAGTCTAAAATCCATGATTCCAACTTGAGATAGACGAACCGTAGAATTATTGAAATGAGCCAACGTGTCTGAAGAGGAACTTGTTGAATATCCATTAAACAACGAACCAAAAAACCAAGTGCAAATAGCCGTAGATAAATGTTATAACAGCACGGGTTGCAGAGTGGCAGATACACACAGCAGACAAAAACACAGTGACCAAAGACCAAAAAGCTTGCAGCAACCAGACTCCTGATGCATTCACAACGACAATATACTACATAAATAGCAAAGAAACATCTGAAAAAGCCTTCAAACGTGGGACCCATACACTGGAAGAGGTCCCAACAGAACCAGGGAGCGGAGCCGAGTCTGGTGCAATCCTATCATATATTGATAAGAGATATAGTCTAAATAGGAATGCAATCCTATCATTACTCCAGAAGATACTAACAATAGTAACAAATCATACTATAATAAATATCAATATCTCAACACTCCCCCTCAAGGTGGAGCATATATATCATCATATGCATCCATCTTGTCACATACGTAAGTTATCCGAGGAATAACCTCTAACCTCTAATCATACTATAATAGCTTATAATTTTTTACATTTTCTCATTTATAACCTTATTATAACTAACCATTAACCCACGTGAAAATGCACGTAAACATCTTCCTCAGGCCAACAATATATTGTTCATATATGTTTCTACCCCTACTTCAATTGTTATATTTTTCATATATCCTCAGGCCAACAATATACTGTTCATGTGTGTTACTATTTTTCATCCTATTTCAAACAATGTAAAAATATTGTTGTCGCGTTCGCAATTGCTTCTACCCTAATTTTGAGGTTTGAATTCTTTGTAGGCATGCCTATGGAAAGAAGTTAAATTTTCATGACAGAATGATACTAATGTTTACAAAGAAAAAAAAATGCAAGACCAAGGATCACTAACAACAAGTTGAAATAATTAAAAAGTAAAAAATTTACAAATGTAAAAAACTTATATTTACAAATGTTTTTTAATTAAATAATATATTTGCATGTCATTTTAAATTTACAACAGCTAAATTTACCAAACACATTAATTGCAATCAACTGGCTTTTCAGCTATAAGCTAGCTGATATCTTAATTTTACCAAATAGAGCCTATGTTTAAAATTTAATATGTTAATTAAAAAAATATAGTTTAAAACACTATATTAAATTAGTGCTTAAATATTAAAAGTATATAATTGTTATTGGTTGGTTTGACTATGATTTAACCACTGCTGAACCGTAAACCAGTACCTTAACCGGTTTAATGATCAGTTCTATTCGTAAAACATTACATGAAACAGACCTTTAACTACTGCCTCGGGTTGAGTAGATGACTCTTTTACAACAGAAACTGAGCCTACACTAACAGCTGTTTAAAACCATGAGACTACGAGCTACTCAGCTAAGATCACAGTAAAACTGAACAATAGAAGTATTAGAATTATACGGTAAAGAAAATCCAAATAGATTAAAACTAACAACAAGAAGCTTTGATATTTTTGTAAATCTCAGGCATTGTTCTTTTGGCATCATCCACTGACAATTTTTTTTACTAATCCTACCTCCCCTCTTCTGGATGATTTAAATATTAACTGCTTTCTTTTGTTTATGTCAGTTACAGCACATGCCAATACTCATTCTGATAAAAAAGGTTCAGTATCAAAAGAAACCGATGATACTTTCATGAGAGATGCAAAAGATGGGAAATTCTCTTCTAGAAAACCAGGAAGTGGCAACATGCAATTTAAAGGGAAGAATACTTTTGCCGTGCCTAGAAATGTCAGACCACTTGGTTATACTGCAAATAAACCAAAAGCAGAAGAGGGTGGTGAAAAGCCAAAATCTAATGAAGAATTCAGAAAGATGTTCATTGGATAAGGTTTTCCAGACATTATTTTGCAACTATGAAGGTAGCAACTCATTTTCACAACAACGGACAGTACAAGAGTAATATGCCTTTATAGTTTGGTACTTTATTCTGTTGCGTGCTAATCTGATTATTCTACCTAGATTTATTTTTGAATACGAGTTACCTGGTTCTTACAAGTGATTTGTTGAAAATGAGTTACGGCTCTATTTGACATAAAATAATTGGAGGAGTTTGATTTTTATATTGGAATTTAGTTATCCTTACAAAACTAGCTGGGGGTCGCCACTCTTTGTAAATTTATTGTCTTATCTTTATTCTACATGGGACTCGAGTTTTTTTCAGTATACTCCCTCGAAGACCAAGAGAAGAGGATGTGAACTGGCTTGGTCTCGTGAATTTTCGGTGCGGCGGTTAGGCATCCTTAGACGAAAGAGTGGTCTTTTGGTGTTGGCCAAGAGTGACTAGCAACACAGAGTAGGGATGCCTTGAGGACTTATTGGGAAATAGGTGAAACTTCATCTTCAACTAGCCTTAAAGTCTCAAAGTATTCTTTCCTTAGACACATGTGAATAGTATCCAAAGTACATAATCCAACTTTCATTCAATTCCCAAACTTGGCAAAGTTAACTGGTTCACTTGCTTCTCCATAGTCCTCCTTTGAGGCAACTGCAACGGAGTCGTTATTGTCATTTAGCTCAGGACAATCCTTGCATGTGACGCACTCAAGGCATCTACACTATTTTTCACAAGGTTATCAAAACCGAACCGGACCGGCCGGTCGTACCGGTCTAACCGGGAACCGGACCTGCATCCGGTCCGGGTAGTGCATAAAAACGCTCAGCAAGCGAACCGGAAGAAAACCGAATAAACCGGGCCAGAACCGGTAACCCGGCCGGTCTAGGCGGTTCGCCGGTCTACTTTTTTCTTTTTATTTCTTTTTAAATAAAAGCTAGATCCAGGAACAAGTTAACTCAAAAAAAAAAAAAAAAATTCAAAAAATCAAAAACAGAAGCATGCTCTGTTTCACACTAATGTTTCACACTAACAGGAAAGTGGAACTAAAACCTTTTTCCTTCTTCCTTCATAGTTTTGAATAAGAAACAACAAAGTTGTTAATTTTAGTTTCTCTCATGTATCTTCTCTTATCAATTTATAGAAGCAGCAAAGAGAAACAAAATAAAAATTCTTCTTTGTATTTCATCATTCTCTATTTATTTGTTGAGTTATCATATATTGAAGGTCAATTTTTGTTACAAAGAAAATAGCAAGATGAAGCAGAACAGAGAAAGAGGGTTGTGTGCAGCGGCGCAGGAACTAAAAATGAAAGATAAAACATGAGACAATATTTATAATCTAATGAATTAGGGTTAACATATTATATTAAAATAAATAAAAGTATTGGGCCTATCATTATAAGACCAACAAGATCTATAAATTATTATTGTATATTTTTATTTTATTATTAGGGATGAATCCAATGTTTTTAATTAATTGTATATTTTATAAAAAAAAAAAATTTAATTGTATAGGTTGGCTTCTGGCATTTTATGTTTTTAATTATTTGAAACTATGACTATTATATGATTTTTTGCTTATTATTATTTTATGTGTTATATAAAAGAAATATATATATATATATATATAAATTAAAAACGGTCCGACCCGGTTGAACCTCAGTCCGACCATTTGAACCTTGAACCGGTAAGCTCACCGATTTAATGACCGGTCCGATTCTGATTACCTTGATTTTTCACCTTCAAGTCTTTGAGCTTAGTTAGCTCTGAGTCTCTATTTGGACCTCCTCCAAGGATAGTGTCTTCCTTTTCGCGATGGAGTGCATCATTGAAGTGTTCAACAAATTTAGGCAATTAACTTAACAAGAGTAAAGTTCTATCCTCGTCATCAAATTTCACTTCAATGTTAACCGAATCGTCAATGATTTTGTTGCACTTGATTATTTGCTTCACAATGGATTTTGTCTCTACCATCTTGAATGAATAGCATTGTTGCTTCAAGCATACCTATAAGCCAACGATTTGGTCATGTACAATGTTTCTAATTTGCTCACATGGCCACCATGGACTTCTCCTTCATGACTTTTTTCAATGCTCTATGTCTTAGGCACAAGTTAATGACACTTCTTGCCATGTGTCTTATCCATCGAAGTTTTCTACATACTTATAATGAATCAAAATTGATTTCATCTTCACTTTCTATAATTCAAAATCATTGTCTCAGAAAAATTTCTCAATGTCAAATTTAGTATCTATGGTGCTTAATAACAAAACAGCTCAAGCAACAAACACGCTACTATGTGTAAAGCAAAACCACATCAAACCAGACACTAAGGCAAAGAGTAAAGAGGAACACACACCAAAAATGTTTATCCATGTCGTCCAAATATTGACATATGTTTGAGGGAGAGAGTAGTTCTTTAATCCACCATCATTGAATGAATGTTAACAAGAGACACAAAAGAGTTGCAAGAAAATAATTTTAAAAGTTCTCTAAGAATAGACCCTATTTTCTACCTCTTTCTAAGGCTTGCTCGCTGTCTAGTCGGCGAGCGGTTAATGCAGTTTCGCCGACTACGCAGCGAGTACGTTGTTTCCAAAATTTCACCTAGGGGGTGAAACCGTTCTAAACTGACATTTTTTTAATACGTTCGCTTTCTACAATGCAAAACGCGTTCCCGTCTACGTAGCGAGAGGGGTAGTTAGGTAATTTTAGGGGGTGACAGAGGAAATCAAAGGGGTGCGAAAAATACAAGTCTTGATGTAAACACACTTCAATACACAACCTTATATAGAACCTGTAATAGCAATAATTCAATCCCTAAAAATCCCCCATTCAATTATACTGGTTAATCATGATCCAAAGAACCGAGCAAAGCAAAATAAGATCAACTAAATTTTCAATTAAGAAAAAAATCTCCTTATACGAAGATTTGAGATGGCAAAATCCTAATTTCCTCTCATCGAATGACTTATTTGTCACAAAATCTGTATATATGGAGATGTCCCTGTGAGTGAAAAGTAAAGGTAATTAATTACGTCCATTAATTAGAGACTTGAGCTTCAGCAAAAATTCATAAATTACAAACCAAAATCGCATTAGTAGTACAAAAAATAAGATGTTTAGAAGTCTTGGGTGATTCACAACTCGAGCTACTAAAAACACACACACCAACAACATGAAATGGGAGCCCGGTGTCATTTCAATGTGCATTTAAAAAAGCATGCATCCATGCAATACAGTGGTGCTAAATCATAAAACTTCATTCTCATAAAATTATCTAATCATCTCAAACTGTTGTTACATGAACACGCCACAGTTGTCATCATTAACATGAGACATAAATAGTCTACTTAGTTTCAGCCCACTCTCTTAACAAGAGATGGAAAACTGAGATAGTATAGAGCAACAAGTGTCATGTTATTAAGTAATAAAATTCAATTAGCTAGCTTATTCGATATAAATTAACTTATCAAATATCTACTATTTTTACCAAACAGAGTTTTAATGAGTTAAACTGATTGACTCAATAGGTCCAACTCATTTTGCCACTCCTACTTAGGGCTCGTTTGGATTAACTTATTTTTGAGTTTATGCAAACAACTTATTCAATATAAATTAGGTTTTATGGTATTTTATAAGTTCATACTAGTGAAAATTGTATTTTTATAAGCTATTTTATCATAAACTACCTTGACAAACTTATAAATTTACATAAAAATTACAAAAGTTGTTTGCATAAACTCAAAAATAAGTTAATATTGGCTGAAGCTAATTGCTAAACAAAAACAATTGGTGAAGCTTGTGTCTTTTTTTTTCTTCTTCTTTTTCTCTAGCTAATATTGTTTGAGAGAATTCTATGTTGCTTATGTATGGGTACGGTACCGGTACTCAATACGGGTACGATATCGGTATTTTGAGAAAATCTATGGTACCAGTACGTTAATATTAAATATTAGAAACATTATTTTCTAACGGAGTTACTATCATAATATTTTGAGATTTACCTTTTATGTCCAATGTCTCTACTATTTTCATCAAAAGTGAGAGAAATAATTGAAATATAATAAAGAATCAAAATATTTCAAGAGATTTTTCGACCGCCGATGCATTTTTGTTGTATCCACCATCCCAAATCAACAAAATAAAAATGGATATTGATCGGTACGTACAATACGAGTATTGTATGTGTACCTTAAACAGGTACAATACTTGTCATATGTTTTCAACACAAATGAAAAGAGAAAATTATGTATGATTGATGAACAATTCAAATAGGGTTGAAATTTTATGAAAATAGGGTTGAAGATTGTGCAAAATTTGTTACTAACCTGTTCGTTACTGTGTACATAAATTGGTATGGAGCGAGATTGATGAAGCAAGAGAGAAAAAGGAGCGAGATTGACTTGAAGTGAGTTTAAGAACGAAGAGAGAAGATGCGGTGAGTTAGGGTTTCATGGGGAAGTGAGGTTCAGGACAGAAAGAGAACCTGGTGGAAGGATGGGGGTGATGAGAAGCTACAGAGCGAGAAAGTGAAAGTTTCGATTTGGAGAGGTAAAGGTGAAACCTCTGCGAGATAGTGAAAGTTTTAATTGAAAAATCAAATTAAGTAGTGAAAATAAGTGAGGGAATGAACTATTAAGATTTAAGAATGCATCGGCAGTTCGTAACCGCCAGAGTATATCTGAAAAGCGGCGGCGGCTTCCCAACCGTTGGTTTATAGGGAAGCGGCGGCGGTTACTGTTCACCTGCCTCAATATGACTGTCGCTGTATTCTATTTTCCTTGTAGTGCTTGTGCATTTCTTCTAGTATTCCTTGTTCATCTAGACCATTCAACCAATGAATATATTTCGTAAATAGATGTACAATGGGTAACAGTTACGATCCACGATGGATTATTAAGGCGACGATTAACCCTTACAAGATCTAGATTGTAGGACTTTTGAGTGGGAAAGTTAGGGTGACTTTGGACCAAATTCCGGCCTTCAATCAATCATATGTACCATCAGTAACATAATCTGCCACGTTTTTTTTATACTTAAAAATGATGATTTAATATATTTTAAATTAGAAAACATATGATCCGATGATGTAGATTCATCCAAATGGATTAATTGTTTACATTTCATTACCTAGATTACAAAAATGAATAATTTCTGAAACTAGAATTTTTAATGAGTTTTCTTATAATTTCATGACTTTTGATCATTCAATATCATCAAATTGTATGTCATATCATTTAAAATATGTTAAATCACTATTTTTAAGTACATAAATCTAATGTAGGTACCAAAATTGAGTAATTTTAAAATAGGGGAATCAATTTCGGGAATGAATAAAAATATAGGGAGCAAAACTGTCATTAAACTTAAATGTTAAAATTAAGTTAAAATAAGGCAAATTATGAGTACATGCGATTGATCAGACGGTTGAGATTGGCCCAAAGCACCGTGACAATCCGAATCCCACACCCTTACCCTTGTGTTTTCCCGCCATAACAGAGTGATAATCTCCTGCCGGATCAATATTCTCTAACTTTGTTCCCCTAAAGGGAGATGACTTTCATTACTTATCAACCCTTAGATCAATCATTGTGCCACATGTCATTATTTCTTCAAAAGATATTGAAAAAAATGAAAAAAAAAGGACAAAAACCATCTTCTTCTCCTTCTCCCACCTGCTGCCATTGTTAAAACTTAAAAACCAGTCACCACCAGACCAGCGACCACACACCAGCGTAACCGATCAGATCTGAACAATTCACAGAGATTCAGTTAAATCCATATCTAACTCTTAATCAATTTTCATTTTCTTCTAGAAATAAAACACATAAAAATAGGACAGTTTGTTGCAAACAAGTTTCCATCACAGGTTCCATTAGCAAGCAATTTCCAATAAAAAAGATAAACCACATTAGCAAGCAATTTTCATCACAGGTAATCTTCACCCTCACAAAATAGAAGAAACGCCGGCATGGAGGTATAAGTTGACAGCTGTTGACAGTGTGTGGTGGCGAGTCAGTGGTGGTGTTGCGAATCGGCGATAGATCGACGGCATGAATATGGTGGTGCGATTCAGATTGACTTTGGAAAAAAGCTTTTAATTGGCTTTGTGGCGGGAAAGTCAGTGACTTTGGGCAACTCTTATGCGTTTGATCAATCAAGGGCACCACAACTTGCCACGTGTCTTTCTCTAACATGGGACTGAAAACATTTGATCCAAAAAAAAACTGCATCTTCAACGCGTCCAACTCCTTCTCAATTGCCACACCGCCGTCGTCCGACCATATAACAAACAGTGTCATAAAAAAAAAATCTTCCAATGTTTGAATTTGTAGCAGAGACAAGAAAATTTGTGAGAACAAAATAGAAAAAAAAAACCAAGGTTGAAGATCCAATGGAGAGTGAAGAAATCTTTTTAATGTAAAGGGTTATTTGTTAAAGAGGGAAACAAACTTTCTAGAAAGTTAGATTCCACAAATCAGGTTGAAGATCCAGCGGAGAGTTATCGGAACAACATCGGAATGGGACAACAACAATGTTGGCATCTTGCTGCTTTAGTTTAAGGAAGGAAGAAGAAAAACAGTAAAAATCATGTGGCAAAATTTGGACCGTTTGATAGATCTGACGGATCAGAAACAGTGAAAGTTACTCTCTAACTTTCCCCAATAAAGTTAGAGAATATCTATCCAATAAAAACCTATCAATCACCTCTTCCCTCTCTAACCCTTACAGTTGCAGCCGCACAACACAATCCTCTCTCTCTCTCTCTGCGTTTTTTGTTCTTGCTGGCAGAAAATAGATCTTCGTCTTCTCCATTTTTCTTTCACAGGTAAGAACAACAAAATCAAAGACATCAAAAGAAAGAAAAAAAATCATATCATATCTAGTTTGAATCTATTTTTTTTTTTAATCTTGGTAAACAGTTTTTATTTTTATTTCTTCTCAATGTTTTTTGTTTGAGTCTGTCTTGTATCATCCAGTAGTCGTGCTAGAGTTGTTGGCTATGGCCATTTCATCTTTGTCTCTTCTCAAAATTTTGCAATGTCTGAGTTTGAGTTTCGTCTTGTTTTAAAACCACAAGGTTAAATCTTTCAAAGTTTTCTAGAACCTCAAAGTTGCAATTTTTTCTATTTTGATTTATTTCTTTTGGATCCAATATTTGAAAATGGTTTGAGTTTTTTCTTTCTTAGTGTCTTGATTTGTATCCTTGTTCTTGGTTTTGCTGCGAATTTTTTATTTTGGAAGATTTATTTACAATGTGTTATGTTACCGTTGGATTCTGGATTTTTACAGCAAGAATGAGAGACAAAGCGGAACAGTGAAAAGCATAGATCCTAGTATTAAAGTATTTAAGTGGGACACCCTTATAAAAAAACTTTTTCTTTTATCTTTTATTATCCTTTATATTATCCTTTATTATACTAAAAGGAGGGTTTGCAAACCCTATGATCTTTTCCAAACCCTAACTCCCCTTCTCCAACCCTAATGCTTCTACCCTTCTCTTAAAAAGTAAAAACTCTACAATAGGGAATCAATTTCGCGAATGAATAAAAATAGAGCAAATTATGGTACATGGAATTGATCAGACGGTTGAGATTGACCCAAGGCACCGTGACAATACAGATCCCACCCTGTGTTTTTAAGGGACTAAGGTGGAACCTAAAGTGTCTTTAAGGGACTTATAGACCAATTAAGCCTAAAATAAACTAATATCCTGATACTTAATTAACTGCCTTACGGAGTAATGCTCTCCTTCTCTAAGAACAAGAAACGCATTGCTTACTGATACACTACAAGAAACTTGACATATAGCTACGGCGAAATGTTGTTGCTAAAGGTCCAAAATCCGTGGGTACAGGCCATAAAACCTATACCCACGGGCATTTTGTTCCGTCTACTTTATCTCGATGTACCCATGGCAATTTGCCGTTGCTATAGCCTATAGCAACAACATTTTTTGGCGTTGGACTAGCCTAGGAGCTATACCCACGGACATTACAAACTATTGTAAATCGGTTTACCCACGAATTTGTCTATTGGTATAGGTTTGAATTTTTTTTTTTGCATCTTTTTTTTTTGACAGATTGTACATTTTTTTAAAAAATAATAATAATTTGCCAATATGCATATTTTCTAACACCAAGTCAACTATAATTATAAATGAGAATTTCCATTATATTGATTAAAAAAACTAATAAGTCATACAAACTAACGGAGTACATTAAAACACCAAAACAATGTCACCTAGCTAAATCTTCTAAAATTGAAATTGCACCAAATAACTTAAGAGAACTACTAGTTACTAATCAAATCCATCCCAAAATTACAACTCTAAAAACATACATATGTATGACATCCCTACCAAACAATAAACTCCAATGGCTTACAGCCCACAACATAGTACATGAGATTCCTACCAAGCAATAAACAACAACAATTTACATTGTTTACTTCTAATCTCTCTCTTCAATCTTCGTTAGTGTATGGACTTTGAGAATCCGTTTGGTCGGGGGCACTTGAAGCATTTGTAACCTATAGAAAATAAAAGAGATCAAAGTACAAACTCAAGTTAATTGATATTTTCATAATATTCGAAATATGAACACGAAGAGTAAAATAAAATATACCTGTCTTGCAGCTCGTAAAATGTCATTCACATCTTCTCCAACAAATCATTAATGACAACACATTTGCCAACACCGCATTTGTACTATCTTGATTTTCCATTTGCTTAAGTTTATCACGCAACTCTTTATTTTCAAAGAGAAAGAAACTTTCAATTTTTTGGGTTTGGGAATATTGTCAATACATCGTGCAACTTTTGATTAACAACTATGATAATGTTTTTGACGGTCAATGAGACATCCAAATACTATCAATAATTTATATAATAAATAATATTAATTGATTTCTTCCGGGTCATTGATGCATCCAATAATTCATCCCTTATATTATGAAAGAATCAAATTCAATTCATATCAATATCACATCGAAGTCATCAAACAACTTTTACATTATGAGTAGAGTTCATAATGTTTTTTTACTATCAACAATTTATATAACAAATAATATTCATTGATTCCTTTTGGGTCATTGAGGCATCGAATAATTCATCGCTTATATTATGAACGAATCAAATTCAATTCATATAAATATCACATCGAATGCATCAAACAACTTTTACATTATGAGTAAAGTGTTCATAATGTTTTTTTACGGTCAATGAAGCATCCAAATACTAGCAACAATTTATATAACAAATAATATTATTTGATTCCTTTCGGGTCATCGAAGCATCTAATAATCCATCCCCATATATTATGAATGAATAAAATTCAATTCATATCGATATTGCATCGAAGGCATCAAGAAACTTTTACATTATGAGTAAAGAGTTCATAATGTTTTTTACGGTCAACGATGCTTCCAAATACTAGCATCGAAGGCATCAAACAACAAAAGTACACATATGACAGAGAAAAAGCCCAACAAAATTGAAGAAGAAAAGTGTGGAATAGAAACTCTACCCAAAATCAAACGTAGAACTTAGAGAGGGGAGTGTTGATCTTATCCTCTAAAACACCTTTCACTGAGAAATAAAAACCTAATCAAAATAAAAACCATTAGCCGTAGATAGAAATCAAAAGAAGAGAATTAAAGAAAGGGATTCATGCGAGAGTTCAAGAGAGAAATTGAGAGATTGATGAGTCGCGATGTTATATCCTGTTTTTTTTTTTTGTTACGCATTCTGCTTTGAGTGTTCCTTTCTCTTCTTTTTTTTTTTATATAAAGTATTTTTTGTTTTGTATAAAGTGAGTGTTGTTTTCTTTCTCCATAAGTTCCTTAATTTTTGGTTATATATATTAAAAATTAGAAAAGGATAAGTTTATACTTTTATAGTTTATGCGATTCATATTTTTTTTAAATTGTGGGTATAGATTTGTTCCTACTTTTATGTATAGATTCAGTTTTTTTTTTTTCTTCTTTTTTTGTTCTTCTATTTTTATGTATAGATTCGTTATATTCTTTTTATTTTATTTTTTTGTTTTTTATCTTATATTTTTTCAATATTTTTTTATTAATAAATTTTGTGGTAAATATATATATATATTTCCTAATATAATACTCTACTTCTTAAAAGAAATATATAATATATAATACTATACAATACAAGTAATATGATTGATTTACCACAAAAGCCGCTAGATTTGATATAGTAGTGAGGGATATGCATGCGGTCCTAGGTTAAATCCTCATTGGCAACATTCTAAACAAAAAAAAAGATTACCACCGAAATTAATTATTAATAAAAAAATATTGAAAAAAATATAAGATAACAAACAAAAAAAAATATAGAAAGAATATAATGAATCTATACATAAAAATAGAAGAAAAACAAAGAAAAAAAAACTTAATCTATACATAAAAGTAGGAACAAATCTATACCCACCATTAAAAAAAATATGAATCACATAAACTAGAAAAGTATAAAGTTATCCTTTTCTAATTTTTAATTTTCAATTTTTTTTTAATGAAACATATTTATACCCACATTTAATAATTTTTTCCGTAGGTATAGGGCTGCTATACCTACGGCATATGCGGCTGTCACTAGAAACCTCCGTTGGTAAATGGCAATTTTCTTGTAGTGATAGTTGAAACCTGAAGCACCGTCTTCACTTTCGCCGCAAAACTGCTACTGCTAAGTAACGGCACCTTTATCGGGACGGAACATACTAACGCAGAAAGTATCTACTATTGCGATGGAGGAGGAGCAGACACAAACCCTAACTTTAGAAGTAGAGCGAGAGCTGGAGAAAGACGAAGCCATGTCTGATTCCGATTCGGACGACGAAGCTCAGCAGAACATCCAAATCGAATCTCTCCGGACCGAGCTTGCCGCTAACCCCTCCAACTACGATGCTCATTTGCAAGTAAGTAATTAATGTGCTATTTCTTTTTGTTTTGTTCAATATCAATCAATCAATCAAATTCTTACATTTTTTTATTTGCTTCGATTCATCCTTTCCGGTATATTAATATTTTGAGGAAAACGGGTGATGTTGATAGACTGACAGAAGCACGAGAAGCTATGAGTGAAATATTTCCATTGAGCCCTCCAACGTGGCAACAGTGGATCAAAGATGAGCTTTCTCTCAACCCCGCATCTCGGTCTGTTTCCTATTGCTCTCTTTTTTTTACCCTCACTATACATTAATCCATATTTTGTTAACTCTTTGCTTTTACCGTGCAGACCGGAGGCTCTTTCTAGAGTTCTTAAGCTTTATGAACGCGCCGTGTTTGATTATCTGGTATGGTCTACCTCCTTCACACTATTAATGTCTGCAATGCAATGCACCCACTTTATTTCTCACTTCTCAGTTAAGTAGAAAGTCGCTCTTTGAAACTGCAACTCTTTTACCATGGTTAATTAAGAGTTTGCACATGGTAGGAGAACCATTTAACATTTTTTTTTGTCCCCATTCATGATCAAAATGTTGCGTTATCCTCCATTTCAGTCTGTCTCTCTATGGTATGACTACCTTGATTTTGTCCAAGAGTTTGATCCAATGGTACACCAATGTTCATCCACTGGCATTTCCAAGTCAAGGGATATCTTTGAAAGTGCCCTTACTGCAGCTGGTTTGCATGTTGCTCAAGGCAGTAAGATATGGGAAGCATATAGGCAATACGAGCAGGTTGTACTTCTAACTGTTGATGAATCTGATGCACAATGGTCTTAGACTATGTACAATGGTCACCAACATTCAACACCCTTCAACACCCATTTTTTCACTCCACATCATTTTCTCTTTCATCCACATAATCATTCAACACCACATTCAACTTTTACCCTCTCCAATAGTTTTTTCATTCAACACTCTACCCCACCACTTTCTCTACCCCACCACTTTCTATTTCATATTCTTATTTAAATTTAAATTTAAATTTTTATGATTAAATAAAATTATAATTATCGATTAAAATTAAATTAAAATTATACGATACAAATAATCGATTAAAATTATAATTATCGATTAAAATTAAATTAAACTCCCGATGACAATTTTAATAAAAACAAAATTTATTTAAATAATTGATACAATACAATCATCTTAACTTAATTTAAAATACGACACACAAGAAACGTAGTTAAAACGATACAAATAATTTAAAATGCAATATAACACACAAGCAACGTAAGAAATACGATACAAATCATCTTCAGCCACGTCCCATTCCAAACTTTGTCCAAATGTGCTTCACTAGATCTGCTTGCAATTCGTTATGACCTTTTTTATCACGAAGCTCGGATCTAGCACGCACATGATTTGCAAAAGCGGGTAATACCTCGGTTGAAAATGGTTGCGGTGCACTAGATCCACTTTCCCCATACTGCTCAAAATCGGTCCAACGTTGAGCATATGAATCTCGTTCATCCTCAACAATCATATTATGTAATATGATGCAAGACCTCATGATGATACTCAGATCGGCTATGTCCCACAAGCGAGCTGGTTCACGGATGATTTTAAATCGAGCTTGAAGCACTCCAAATGCACGTTCGATGTCCTTCCGACATCCCTCCTGATGTTGAGCAAATAACTTATCGGGTTCACTTTGAGGAAGTCTAATTGATTTGACGAAAGTTGGATAAGAAGGGTAAATACCATCAGCTAGATAGTATGTCATATCATAGGGACGTTGATTCACGTAGAAATTCACACTTGGAGTCTTTCCCTGTTCCACATCATCAAAAACTGGTGAACGATCTAGAACGTTTATGTCGTTCAATGTTCCCGGACATCCAAAAAAGGCATGCCAGATCCATAGATCATGAGTTGCAACGGCTTCAAGAATAACTGAGGTGGTTCCCTTATCCCCCCTAGTAAATTGACCTTCCTATGCTTTAGGACAATTTTTCCATTCCCAGTGCATGCAGTCAATACTCCCAATCATCCCTGGAAACCCCCGCATTTCACTAACATGTAGTATTCTTTGCAGGTCATCTTGGGTTGGTGCTCTCAGATATACTTGCTCATACAATCGTATGATTCCATTACAGAATCTACGTAAGCACTGCAATGCTGTACTACCTCCTATTTTGATGTACTCATCAACTGCATCTGCTGCCACACCATATGCTAACATTCGCATTGCTGTGGTACATTTTGCTAAGGGTGATATACCTTCTTTGTTGGTTGCATCAACTCGCTGGGTGAAGTAGTTATCACTACTTGAAAGGTCCCCAACGATTCGAAGGAAAACATGTTTTTGCATGCGGTACCGACGACGGAACATTGCATCGTCATATGTAGGCTCATTGGCAAAGTAGTCGTCAATTAGTCTTTGGTTTGCCGCTGCATGATCTCTATTTAGATATTTTCTAGTGCGAGGTGCACTATCTTCCAATATTTTTTTTCTACGCTCTCTAAATCGTTTGAGTACATAAGTTTCTTCAACTTCACGATTTTGCATGTACTTAGCGAGATCAAACTCACCGGTTGATGGATCCATTGTGATATTGGAAGTATATTGGATGAGATTTAGGATATTGGATGAATATTGAATTAGATTTTGGATATTGATACATAAATGAATGAGTCCATATATATAGATTCAATTTTATCCACTGACGGATTTCAAATAATTATTGTATAGAGTTAATTATCAGATAAGGCTTGGGTGAGTGACGGATTTCAAATAATTATTGTATAGAGTTAATTATCAGATAAGGCTTGGGTGGGTGACGGATTTCAAATAATTATTGTATAGAGTTAATTATCAGATAAGGCTTGGGTGGGTGACGGATTTCAAATAATTATTGTATAGAGTTAATTTGGACACAATAATTAAAGCACGTTGAGTGGTGGACACAATAATTAAAGCAAAGACACTGACATATCACAATAATGAAAGCAAAGACATTACACTGACATATTTTACAATAATGAAGCAAAGACATTACATTACACTGACATATTACAATAATGAAGCAAACACTACATTGATTAAAATTAATTATGGAAACAGTTCTTTGGCCAACGTCTCCATCATGGCTTTCTTCACGTCATCGAGATTCTCATCATAACTTAACTTCATATACATTTCCATTTTCTTAATTTTGTTTGTCTCTTGTTGATTGGAAAGTAACATTTGTTGATTGGAAAGTAACATTGACAATTGTTCACTCTCTTTCTCCTTCATTTTGATGTAATTATCCCATTCTTTGTCCACCACCTCTGTGGATGTGGAAGCTTTCTTTTTTCCCTTCTTTTTGGCTGCATCCCTACCTATAGGGCGAGCACTGGATCCTACAGAGTTTGCATCACTGTCACGAGATCTCTTAGATCCACTACTTCCCGAGCCAACATTTCCTTCTGCTTGACTTCTAAAACGTGGTTCATCACGGACAGCTTGCCATTCTTCCATCAAAGTGAATTGAACATTTTTCCCACATGCATATAGTTCCTGAGCTTTTGCCAACACATCATTATCCGACCAACCGCTTGCTTGCATACGCTTAGCTCCATCATAAGCGCCAATCCATTTATTCAGTATTTTGTTCATGTAATTAAAACGGTTTCGGCATGAAATCATATCACGCGGAGGATCGAATGAGCAGTGCTCATTACAATACTCAGCAATTTTATCCCAATATGTTTCGGCTCTCTGGTTTCTCCCGACAATACTGTTTGTTCCAAATTTAATCCAACCACTAATTAAAACCAAATTTTGTGCAGTGTTCCATGCTGGTTGATGGTTTTTCTTGGTCTTAGGAGTTGAATCATCTGAACTTGGAATGACTTCATTAGCAGCTGTCATGGCACCAATAGTTAGTTGTGTTGAAAATTCAGGAAATTCATGAGCACCGCTACTTGGAAAATTTTCATTAACCATTGGCATATAACCATTAAACATGGGTGGTTGATATGGATTTCTCATCATGGATCCATAATATGGATGAAAATTTTGAGGATATTGGTTGGAATTTGGTGGAAAACCAAAATTAGATGTGTTTTGAGGATGTTGGTTGGAAAATTGATTTGGATAATTGTTGGGATTTGGATAATTGTTGGGATTATGATAATTATCGGGATAATTAGAAGAATTTTGGGTGTTCAAAGGATTATTGGGATCCATTTCACTTAAAAAAATACTAAAACTTCAAGATTAACACTAATAAAAAGATTAAGATAGTGAAAAAATGCGGTTTTTTTTCTGTGTCCAAATGAAATGAACCAAATCTCTATTTATAGAGGAAAAAAAATCACGAATTTTGGTAAAAAAATAAAAAATTAATTTTCAATGAGATAATTGAGTTTAAAGGATAAAAATCAAAAAAATCCGCAGGACCAATCACAGGCAGCCACGTGGCTGCCTTTATCCAAAAGCTTCTTCTCTCTCCGCGTCCACTGACCGTTCACGCGCGCTGTCGGCGCGTGTGGCACACGCGCCAGATTTGGCCAAATCACAGCTTGCCACGCGTCCCTCCATGTGCAGTTTCAACCTGTTGAATTCTTTCATCACTTCCCTCCTCCACATCATCTTCAACACCACCATTACACTACTAAAAACACATTCAACACCCATTCAACACCAATTTTTTTCCCCATTGCACTTGGTCTAACCCTTACGGTTGCAGCCGCACAACACAATCCTCTCTCTCTCTGCGTTTTTTGTTCTTGCTGGCAGAAAATAGATCTTCGTCTTCTCCATTTTTCTTTCACAGGTAAGAACAACAAAATCAAAGACATCAAAAGAAAGAAAAAAAATCATATCATATCTAGTTTGAATCTATTTTTTTTTTTAATCTTGGTAAACAGTTTTTATTTTTATTTCTTCTCAATGTTTTTTGTTTGAATCTGTCTTGTATCATCCAGTAGTCGTGCTAGAGTTGTTGGCTATGGCCATTTCATCTTTGTCTCTTCTCAAAATTTTGCAATGTCTGAGTTTGAGTTCCGTCTTGTTTTAAAACCACAAGGTTAAATCTTTCAAAGTTTTCTAGAACCTCAAAGTTGCAATTTTTTCTATTTTGATTTATTTCTTTTGGATCCAATATTTGAAAATGGTTTGAGTTTTTTCTTTCTTAGTGTCTTGATTTGTATCCTTGTTCTTGGTTTTGCTGGAATTTTTTATTTTGTATCCTTGTTCTTGGTTTGTTGGTGCGGATGGTTGAAGATTGGAGGTGGTGGTGATGTGTGGTGGTTATGGTGGATGGTGATGTATCTGCAAATTCATCTTCTAGATTTCATCTTTCTCAATTTGTCAATATTCATTTCTCTAATTGATTTTCTGTGTTGTTTTTTTTTTGCAGACTCAAAGGAAGAATAAGGCTCCTCCAGACCTCCACCTTCCTCCAAGCCAACCAAATCTGGTGGTGGCAAGCAGAAGAAGAAGTCTCAATTTTCTCTTCATAGGTTTTTTTTTTGCATGTATTGTTTCATCATATATGTAATTAATAGTGAATAGTTAATTTCAGAGCTTAGATTAATTTTTTGTGCTATATTTTTGGTCAAATGATTACTTAGATTTTTCAAAGAATCTCATTGGAAGGTGATTGTAAAGGCTGATTTAGAGGTGGATGATTTTGTGATTTGAGTAATGAGATATGAAAGTGTGATTTTTGTGATGTTTGATCAACATGGTGTTGTTTGATCAGTCTCACTATGACAAGCTGTTAACTGAAGCACCTAAATACAAGTTCATCACTCCTTCTATTTTTTGTGATCGTTTGAGGGTATTTCTTTTGCTAATGTCTTTTCTTAATTTGTGGTGTAGATTATTGTTAATGATGATGAGACCTACACGTGTTGTTGTTTTGATGTATGTTCTTGAATATGGTGGATTGATTTTTTTTTCCTGTTGCTTTTTTTTTTTGGTTGATTCCCAGGCTAAGGAAAGGAAGCAAGAGATTCTATGCCTCAAAGAAGATCTACAAGAAACTTAAGGTTCGTCATTGATTCTCTTTCTTATAAACGCATATTCAAGCGCAATTGTATATGATTCTGAGTTTTTTTTTATTCAAATGCTTTGCACTGTGATCTATTTCCTGAGAATGCTTCTTACAAGTGCTATTTCTTCGATAATTTAGGGAAATTAAGTCCTAAGCATGATGGAAATGATTCTTCTAATAACAGATTGAATGATGTCCTTCGCCGAAGATTTCTTAGACAAGGTATCATTATCAATTTATCATCATAATCATCATGTTCTTATTATTCTTAGTTGCAATATCGGTATCGTGCTTTTGAATTGCTTATTGACGTTGAAATTTTGCTTTCTGTAGTGCAATGGAAGGAAAGGAGAAGAATTGGTTCTTCATCTTCAAGTGAGCAACCGATTTCTTTAGGTACTTCCTTGATAATAGAATTTTCAGTTATAACTGAGATTTAGATATTTCATAATTTGTGTTACACTTTTTGTGTATCATAGTTGGCGTTTGATTGAATTTAGCAATGTAAAATTTAATGTTGTAACTGTATGCTATATTCATAATTGAGTTTTTTCTACTCTTCATTTTCTTATTTGCCTTTCAGTTACAGATTTGCCTCACCAGAACAATTCATGCGGCATGAACAGCGGTGAAAGTGGTTATTTACTCAGGAAATTAGAAGACGTGGCTTGAAAGTAGCAGTGGTTGGAATTCCAAAATCTATTGATAATGATATCCCAGTAAGAATGCTTGAATTGTATGTACAATGACAAGTTAGTTTTCTTTTTTGTCATTCTATAACATGATATACTTAATTACAGTGAGTTATATTTCTCTATTTAGTAACATGAGCACTTAATCATGGTTTGGAGAAGATTCATTGAGACATATAGGCCTAAAAGCCGTTGATCTTTCGCTTTCTATATTTGATGAATGTCTCATTCTAGACCCTTTTTGACACATTCTGAAGCAACCCTTTTCAACTCTTTCTTTCTTAAACTATTTTGCTATGTTGGATTTTGTTTTATTGCCTTTAATCAGTGTTAACTTGGAAGTGTGTGTTTGAATTGGAGTTGACTTTTTTGCAATTTGATATGGTTGACTTTCAAAGATTGGAACTTTCATTGTTTTAGAGGAAAATGTGGCATGAAAATTTGTTTCAGGTTGTTGGGTTGTTCTGCTTTTATTTAGTCCTGTGTCTGGTCTCAGACCCTTAATGGATGATCCGTTTTGTTTAAGATTTTTTTCTTTATTACTTTAATTCCACTGTGTTTTTCATACATTGAGGTGATTGAGGAATATAGTATGTAATATGTATGAACACGCCGAATATGTGTATGAACTATTAACTATGTAGCACTGACACTTCACGATGAAACGATAAATGTGTGTTTGATGTTTGGTGACACTGACACAATGCCTACACGTATGCTTGGACTCGATTATTTTAGAATTTGAACTTTCAAATCATTGCAGCTCCTGCTCACTCTTCTCTGGTATGTGCTCTTCAGTGCTTCTTTTAGAATTTCTTTTGCTAAAAGAATCTATAATTTTGCTGCCAAGAAGACTTCTCTGCAATTATTTTTAAAATGTGAAATAGTCAATTATTCCAAAAAGCTAATAGTGATTGAATTGTGTGTGCTTTTCTGGTCTCTGAAATTCAGAGTCTTCAGATATTAGAATTTGGTTCTCAAGCTATATTTAGATCTGTGTTTTGATTTCAGATCCATTGGTTGCTGTGAGATTATATATCACTGTTTGATTTTGTTGCAGTGAAAAGGAGTATAATAAAGGAGACGAGATCGCGTGGTATGTCGATGGAGAAAAATTGTTAGAAATGAGTATAATCCAGCTACTGCTTAGCATTTGGTATTGTATCGAATCGTATCGTGTTGTGCTATGTTATTACTTTTGATTGATTTTGTTGTGGTTTTGAGTTTAGTGTAGAAATGAGAAATTGTGAATGTTAATTTTATAATTCTGATTTTTTATTACTGACATTTAGAGTATTTGGACCACATACTGTATCTGATGAGGTGTATGATGTAGCAGCCAAGCCTGCGGTGAAAGCTGCCATGGAAGGTGTCAATGGTATGAAATGCTAATCCTGGAATTGATGCTAATTTATTTATAACTTGATGTGTGAGTAGAGTCTAATTTTGTACTATCATGTCATTTTCATGGATTGATCAAAGCTTCGTTAGTTTAATGTGATATTTGTTGTTTAGTGTTAGAGTGGCTAATGAGTCAGCTGAGTTTTGAGGATAATTTTTTTCATTTTATAAAGTGGTTTTGGTTAATGGAAGGTAACTTTAATTCTAAACATTGCAGGGGCTGTATTTGCATATGGTGTGACGAGTAGTGGTAAGACACATATGATGCATGTAAGTGTCACTCTTTAGCTAACTGCTTTTCTTTTTTATGTTTTCATTTGATGGTTTGTGCTCCAAACTGGAGGGTTCGTGTTACCTTTCATCAATCATCACTATCTTACAATTTTACTAAAAATGTAGATCATGATTGATTAGTGTTCAGTTTAGTATTGTCTAGGAGCTATTTAATTTAATTTATAATTAATTGATTGGATTTGATGTAGACAATTTAATTTGAGTGACATGGGTAATCTAGATGTTGATTTTGTGATGGTGTTTGTATATGATAGATCGCTTTGGAAGGACTCAGACAAGTATTATATGACTGCATTTTTCTATTGAGCAGTTGGTTCTAACAATGGTGAAATTTCATTTGGGAACTTGGGTTGTGAGAAAGGTTGGTCTCAAACCCATTCAAGATATGGGACATATCAGCATGCACATTACCATTCAGGTTCTAATTTCATTTGTTAATGAGTTTTCATGCTGTGCAATATTTTCTTTCTATAATACTATGTGGTCTTTGTTTCATGAGACAAAACCATTGTAATCTTATAGTTGAAAATTTATTTTCAGAGGCAGCTATGGTCCATAACCATGGGTACCTCTTCTGAAAACACCGCCGGTGGTGGCCGAGGCATTGCCATCCCCAAAGAAGTCGACTACACGAACTACTAGTGCACCTATTCTTTTCTTTACCATCAAAAAGAGATGCTCTCATATCGTGTTCGAATGGATGCTTACTTCAATGCCGTTTTTGAAAACAGACACCACTTTAAGGATAAGGTCATTTTTCTTCTCTTGACATCAACCATGTTTGGTTATAATTATAACTGAAGCTTATTTGATAGTATAAATTTGATGTTTTTATACTCTAATGTATCTCAAAACATGTTTTGTTAGTTTTTTGAAAAACCAATTTGGATGACCATACCACTCATATAGATCTTGATTTAAGCATAAATAAGCCACAAAAAAAAAAGTGAATATAAACATGCTTTCAATATATCAGTAAGTAGTACTACTGTGTGTGGGAAATTGTGTACTTAGCTAACTGAAGCCTAAATAAATAAGTTGTTTTTTTACCTTATAAGCTGCTTAAAATATTATCCATTGCCTTTTTAGATATCATATGTTTGTAATTCTGTTATTTTAAATTATTGTATATCCTCATGAAAGTTACCAACATGTGTTTGGTGAATGATTTCAGTATATACATTGGTAATTATGCAATCTTGCAAGATCCAAATGGGAACAAGGTTGAAGAATCAGTCAAGAAGAAGAATCCGAAAAATATATTTCAAGGATAATTGCTATGACTTGAATTTTTTTATGATATTGGTTTAGATGCTTGGGTTACAATCTTATTTGTAAGCCTTAATAAAAATAGCAAGGCAAATATAATCATACCTTGCCATGTTGAATATGAATGAGAAAGGCTTATGTCCATTCTGTAAATCAATCTTGAATTGTGAGCATAATAAAGAAAAATCACATGTTGTAAAAATAGCTTAACTTTAGCATCTTTAAGTTCACTGCAAATTATTGTTCAATGAATGATTGATTCCTTAATATTTGGTAGCTCTGTCATTCTAATGAACCGTTTTCAAAAGTTTCTATCTTTGTTAACTTTACATTAAGAAGAGTTTCCATTATAACACAGTAGTATTGGTATATATAGAACAAAGTTTTCAATTAAATAGATTACATTATCAGATTGTTAATGCTATGTCTACAAATATGCAATACTAATTGAACCGTATTTGAGGGATGAAAAAAATATTAGTTTAGTCAAACAATGTTACTTAATCTTATGGATAGCCACTAAAGATGCCAAGCAAAAGTCTTTCTACCAAACTGAGCAGTATTTTATGCTTTAAATAAACCTATCATTTTTATGTCAAATTATGTCTCTTTGTTAAGAACTTCATCTATTCTTTTAAGTTACATGTTATTGCTCATGTCTGACGTTTGACATTACATTGTCTTAATTTCCTATTATGACCTTTTTTTTATATTTGCCTCCGGTATAATACCTTTAACTTATTTTATTGTGTACGATTAACCTATGATGATTAACAATTTACTTATGCGATTCTCACGATACTAATTTAATACACTGCTTATATAATTGACTCACATGACTTCATTAATAAGTATTTCAACATCAACATCCATGATTGACATCACCCATGATTGGCGTCCCGTCGAACCCGTGCAACGCACGGGACGGTTACTAGTTATACTAAAAGGAGGGTTTGCAAACCCTATGATCTTTTCCAAACCCTAACTCCCCTTCTCCAACCCTAATGCTTCTACCCTTCTCTTAAAAAGTAAAAACTCTACAATAGGGAATCAATTTCGCGAATGAATAAAAATAGAGCAAATTATGGTACATGCAATTGATCAGACGGTTGAGATTGACCCAAGGCACCGTGACAATACAGATCCCACCCTGTGTTTTCCCTCCATAACAGAGTGATAATCTCCTGCCTGCGCTAGAAAAAATATTTATTTTTATCTACTGTAAAAGATTTCCTTGATAGAAAAAAGATATAATTTTTATTTTCATACAAGAAAGAAGATTATAACTGATTCACACTCACATAAATAGAGCGAGCGAGCATGAGATCAGAATGAGAGACAAATAATAAAATAAAATAAAATAAAATAAACCCTCAGACGAAGAAGATCGGAACGGAGAGTGTTTTGTTGTTGTAAGGAGGAAGAAGAAGATGGAGCAACAACGCTTCACCTTCTTCTCCGCTTGATTTTCATGGCTTCCTCTCAGTCCCAGCATCGCTGTGTCTTTGGTATGTTTCTTCCTCTTCTAGATTCTTCTTTTCAATATTCAAATTTCTGAACTTTTGTTAATTGGGTTACCGAAATTGTTGTAGTTGGGAATATACCCTATGATGCAACAGAGGAACATCTTATTGAAATTTGCCAAGAAGTTGGTCCTGTAGTTTCTTTCAGGTAAAAAAAATTTCAATTTTTTTGGTTTTGTTTAGAACAATTTATGTTTTCTTCAATGTTGCAATTAGGGCAATTTCTTATAGATAGTATATAATAGCACTGTACTGATAGTGGTGGCTTTAATTCTTGCAGAAATTTACATCAATTTGATTTGTTTGTGTTTAAAAAATGTGTTTTTTATGTGTTTGTAGTTGTGGATAAGTTGTAATTTGAGAGAAAAATTTGATTTTTATTTTGGGTTTATCCGCAGATTAGTTATTGACAGAGAAACTGGGAAACCAAAAGGTTATGGGTTCTGTGAGTATAAGGATGAAGAGACGGCTTTAAGTGCTCGTAGGAATCTTCAGGGCTATGAAATTAATGGGCGTCAATTACGTGTTGATTTTGCTGAAAATGATAAAGGGACTGATAGAAATAAAGATCAGGTATATTGTCGGAACTTTTCGGAGTAGTAACAAAATTACTTTCTTAAATATTTGTTTTGTTTTCTTTTAGGCTTTGTTTGGAAGTTGGGAGGGGGAGAAAAGGGAAGGGTTTTGGAGGGAAAGTAGAGCGGGATGTAAGACTCACGTCCCGCCTTGTTTGAATGTTAAATTCCCCCAATTTGGGAGAACTTAAAAAAACGAGCGAAAAAGGGTTTTGAAAAGTTTTTAAAAATTTCTGAACCATTTCTGTTGTTTCAAAACGCTCTGAAACAAGGGAAGTGTATAAAATAGTAATCGTTTTTCTTCCCTTCGTTCCCCTCCTAAAACCCACTCCCAAAGAAACCCTAAAGAAAGTGCAGCGATTCAGCTTAAGAGTAGTCTAACTAATCCTAACTATTTGTACACCATGCCCTGAAGGTCGTGTATTATGCGATACACGTTATCGCGAGTGTATTTACTACTCCCTCTCATAAAAAGTTTCTCATTTGCATTTTTACTCTGTCTCAATAATTGTCACTTTAGAATATCAATGCAACATTTATTATTTTTTTCTCACTAGTATACCCTTATTAGTAAATTTCATTCCACTTAACTACAGTACTCCACTAACTACAATTAATAAGAGTGTTTTAGTAAATGGCACTAATTTTTACCATTAAAATCAACACAACTAATTATTTTCTTAATAACTGCGCACAACCTAAATAAGACACTTTTTATGAGATGAGGTAGTATTTATAATTAGATAAGGTTTTCCAAACATATTGATCAACGTGAAACCAAAAGGAAATAACTATTATTCTATTCAAATAAATATAACATTGGTTTCACTTTGCCTTTTATTTGTTAGTAATTACATTTTCAACCAATTAAACTGAGCTACTGACAATCACTCGACGCCGTTATGGAAATAATATAGTGGTGTAGCAGGGCGATGCGGCTCTCTACTGCTACGCCATACACTTGCGAAGTGCCACTGAGAGTAGCGACCACTATCAGTGATTGGAAAGCGGCGCTATCACGGTATCATAGTGGGCTGTGGCCGCTATTGCAATTTTGGAGGAAAATTCTCAAAAGACCTAATTTTCAAAATTAATTTTAATCTGTTGAGGGTATATTGGTACTTTTGCACCCTTTGAGTTACCTAATATTGTAACTCGCGTGTTCGATTGTTCAATTGTGGCCCATTGGTGTTCTCTTTGCTCTGTTTTTTGCTTGTCTTTTTATGGTGGGATGTCATGTTGAGTACTTTTAGAACTTGATTTAAATGGAATGTTATTTCGATTACATTTGGAACTTGATTTTGTTGGAATGTCATTTTGATTACATTTAGAGCTTATTTTGATGGGAAATGACAAAGTTGAATATACTTATCAAGTTTGATTGTCCTTTTAATTGTGTATTTTTCTGTTTGAGTATTTATGTATGTTGTTGGAATTTGTTTACGCTGTACATGGTTTTTTAGTCTTCACAATAGTGGCCACCCCGCTATCCGCTTTAGCATTTTTGGAGTTTGGCTTATCTGAGATTGACAACATAGCATGGATTAAAATGTTTTATTTTTCTTTTACTGCAGGGTCGCAGGGACCAGGAATGACATCAAATGCTGGTCAGTTCTTTATGATCTCTCTATTGTTATATGCTGCGATAAATTACCTTGTGCATTTAATCACTGTTTTTTTGGTCCCGTGTTTACATTTTCTCTGTTTTCTTTATTGTTAAAGACCCTCAGAAACAGGTTGGCATCCCGGCTGTCCAAGGGGATTCTGCCCAAGCAGCTCAACATCAACCTATTGGTCTTCATATTGCCATAACAGCTGCAGCTGTCATGACTGCAACTCTTGGTGGCGCTCAGACTGGTATCCAGTCAAATCAAAATGGTTTGCAGAACCAGTCAGCATTGGCAAATGATCCTTTAACTTTGCATCTGGCCAAATTGTCCAGGAGTCAGCTGACTGAGATAATCTCTGAGCTTAAGGTAAATACTGGGCAAAGCTAACTTCTTTTTCATAGATAACTTTTTCTTTCTCGACTCATTTGTTCTTGTTATGATGGCAGGGAATGGCTACACACAACAAGGAGATGTCACGCCAGCTGTTGCTTTCAAGGCCACAGTTGCCTAAGGCTCTTTTTCAGGTATAATAAACTTTTCTCCCATATCAATTCCTTTGTGCATTTATGCAAGTGGGACATTCTTAGATAACGAGCTTGTCTCTATTTACACATTCTTGCATTTATGTTTTAGATGTAAAGGTTGCTTTTTTCTAGGATTTATATGTTATGCCCTGATCACTCACAATTGTTCGGGGATCTTAGTATGGTTTGCAACAACTGGTGTCTCTATTGTGTAACCATTTAATTGACTTCCTTGAGCATTCATCTGTTTTTGAAGTAGTGCCTTGTGCATCTAAATAATCCCTTTATTGTATTTTCTTTCTGGGATATGGAGCATTTGGTTGGAAAGCATTGTGTGATTTTTCCGCCAAAGATGCCTTGCCCATACAACTTGTTATGTTATGGGACATGATGGGTTTGGGCATTGGGGTTTGTGCAAACATTTCAGTGAACTTTTTGTCTAAAGAAAATGAGTGGATATTCATTGTGTGGGATGTCATTTTCAGTCTTTGAATGTGGTGCGAGTGTTCTATTCTATGTCTTTATTTTGACAAATCAAAGCCTAGCTGATCTCTCTGTCCTAAGTTAGATTTTGTTGGTATGGTCTATCTAACAAACAATAGTTGTCACTTATCTGTAATATAGCATTGGGGTATATTTTTGCTTCTAAGTTGAAAGTTCTGACCTCATTGGATCTTTATCTAGAATTGAATGTTTTGAATTATTTCTCTGACCATTAATATTCATAATTTGTTGTACTTGCAGGCTCAGATAATGCTTGGGATGGTCACCCCTCAAATGGTTTGTTTTGCTACCTTTTTTTTTCTTGATTCCATTTTTATGGCATTTTTTGGTCATCCATGACTTAAGAATTGATTTAGGGTCTTCCTAACTTCCGAAGCTGTTAACTGGACCTGTTAGTTTGTGGATTAGAATTTGCATGTTCTAAGACAGTTTGAAACTAGAATCAGCCAATATTTTATCATTAGATGTTTTTAATACTGCCTCTGAAGAATAGGTATGCATAGGTCAATAAGGATAGAGGCAGGGACAGACCCACTTAGAGGGTTATGTAGTCATCAGCCATCACTATATTTTGGGAAAACTTCATTGTTAGGGCTTTGTAGTGCTATTTTTGGGGATATTGCATGAGTTCTACTGTATGAAAGTGCACAAATAGCCCATTCACAGACACACTGAAATACCTAACTATATAAATATTATGATACCTTTGGATTGAATAGCAAGTTACAAAGCTTAACCTTACTACATTAAGGTTTACATAATTGACTAAAGTATCAACTTACAAAGTTAATAACCTTAAAAGTATGATGATATAAAGGTCTACGTAATATCGAGTTAATATTAGATTTATATCAGACTAAATATCTTTTTTTTCCTTGAGCTTATTCTGCCCATATTTTTCAGCTATCTCTATCAAGTTTACGTTTTTAACTTTATTTTTAATGATAACTGTTGCAGTTACAATTGCCGAACCTTAGACAAGTTTCAGATCAAACCTCACAGTCTTTAATGAATGAAGGCCTCCTTAGCCAGCCTCAGCAAACATTGGTTCAAACTGTGGCTGCTCTACCTCCTTATGGACAGAGCAACTTGCAGTCTGGCATGGCACCTTACATTCAAGAAGGCCAAGTCAGCACTCTACCTCATAACCCTTTGGCTCCTAATCAATTAACCACAAATCCAAAGCCTCCAATGCAGCCTCGAATTCCCCTTCAACATTACCCAAGCAACCAATTTACAGCTCGGAACAGGACAGTCTAATTTAATGCATCCTTCTGTACGTCCCCCGCCTTTGGGCAGTTTGTCTGTTAGGCCTCCAATTCAACCAGCAAATTCAGCTGTTTTGAACCAGCAAACTCATGCCCCGTACCTACAGCATCCAGTACGTGTTGGAAACTAAACTGTCTCGCATAATATTCAAATGGTTCGTCCAGATGCAAGCTTTCAGGTACCAAATTTTGCCTATGTTATTTTGTCTTCATATGATGCCTAGATGCGAGCATTTTTGAAGAAACTAAACTATGGATAAAGATAAAACATGTAGTCGAGATTAGAATGTACCATAAGTTTAGTTCCGCTAGTCTTGCTTTGTGCATTTAATTTATAATTTAACAGCAGTTTGTATGGAGAGAGATGCCTGTAGCATAGACATAGTATAAGAGATAATGCAAAAACCAGACATGAGAAACACTATCAACAAAGAGCAATTCCAATGTGGGTTCTTAGAGGGTTCACGAATGACTGCAAAAAAATTATATTGATTGAATAAAAAATCAAATGGGTTTGTTCTCAAATCATTGTGTACCAGAAAAAACAACAAACAAGAAAATGCAGCGCTGACATGCACAACCTCCTTTTGGATTTTTTATTGCAATTTTTGTTGTTGTATGTGAGATGATTTTGGTGATGGTGTTGAATAAGAGAATGAATTAGAAGAGAGGTTGTGGTTTGAGAATTATTGCAGGTGTTGTTGTGGAAGAGAAAGAGGAAAATTGTAACCGAAAAAGAGGAAGAGAAAGTTTTGCAGGTTTACTGTTGTTTTTTTGTCATTTAGTTTCTTATCCATTAGATTGATCTAATGGCCAAGATTTAGAGAAGGAGAGAGAAGGAGACAATTGGGGAAGGAGAGAATCCGGATCCAGTTGACAAGTCTGTCACGCGGGAGAGGTACTTCACTGACTGGTGACACCGACGGGTTTTGTGACTCTTTGTCCACCTCTAGCCTATAGGTACTTTTGTAATTTTGTGACCTCTTTCACAAATAGCAGATATTTATATAGAGCTAATATAAATTACAATATTTATATAGAGCTAATATTTATTTTTCTCTAATGTCATATGCTATTCAATTCATTATTCGGAAAATATTAACTTGTTCCCTAAAAACATGTGTCAAAAATGCAAAAATAGTAATATTTTTTTGAAATTTGTGTATTATTATTTTTTAAACACTAAATTCTTTTATTTATTATTAAAGACAAATTTCGAATTTTAAATACTTAACCTGTGTTTTTAGAGTGCATCTTACTTAACATGACACATTCCTTATTATTTTTGTCGATTCTTTTAATTTATTATATTCTTATAGCATTAATGAAGAATATTTTAATAGACTAACTTTTAATATAAAATTTACTTATTTTTTTAATGACCATTTCTTTTATGAGTTTAAAGAATATGCACTGTTGACAGAAATTATTTTTATGCTGATAGTCAATAAAAATTGTTTAACATTCTATATCATATTAAAAAAATAGAGTTAAGTGGAGTGACATATCGAAAAACATAACTATGATTGATTCACGGAGTAAAATTTCTTTTTATGTATCATTGAATTAAATTCAACTTTGGCAAGGCATTATCTCTTCCTCTTTCTAGCGTAAGGAACTCGTGTCAGCATCATCATGATGAGAGGATCCATTACCACTAGTACTGTATCTCTTGTTTACAATTAATCAATTAGTACTTCAACTCTTCTTTCTTTCTTCTTTTTTAGATATTAGATTAGATATAAAAACTAGTATATATTACTTACTACTACTCTGTTAGTAATACCAATCACAAATTCACAACAATCATTAAGATATTCACCCTCTTGCTAATAATTTCCACAGCTACTACTATCAATGCAGAAGAATACAATGAAACAAATTACATGTCCGACTTATTGCAATCACTAACCAATACTCCCTCTAGCTGGTCTAACAAAATTCACTACTGCAAATGGAAAGGCATCACTTGCAACTCTACTACTCAAGCTGTTACCTCCATCATCCTCCCATCAAATTCACTCACCGGCAAACTCCCTTCCAACATCAACTCTCTAACTAATCTCACTCATATCGATCTCCACAACAACTCACTCAATGGTCATTTACCTTATTTTGTTAACCTCATTATGCTCCAAACTATTTCCCTTGGTCACAATAACTTCACCACTGTCCCTGATTATATCTTTGTAAACTCGGATGATCTCAGAATTGTTAACCTTAGCAATAACTTGGATCTTGGTGGATTGTCTACGTCTAATTTACCTTCCTCCACCTCTTTGCACACCCTCGATTTTGAAGCTATGAATATGATAGGTTCATTTTTAGATCCTGATATATTCGATTGGTATCCAAATTTGCATACTTTTATTATTTCTCACAACAAAATGGAAGGAGCTCTACCCCCGTCTCTTGGGAAATCTGCAGTAAGGTATTTACGGCTTAACAACCAGAGAGGTAATGCGTTTTCGGGCTCAATTGACTTTATATCAACAATGACCAATTTGTCTCAAGCATGGCTTCACCATAACAGTTTCAAGGGTCATATTCCTGACATGTCCAAATGTACTAATTTGTTTGATTTACAGCTTCAGTCAAATACCTTAACTGGTTTGGTTCCACCTTCGTTGCTTTCTCTTAGTAGCTTGAAAATTATCAATTTGGAACCAAATGCGCTTCAAGGAACGTTACCCGAGTTTCGCAAGAGTGTTAACGCAACTTTGGAAACAAACTACTTTTGTCAAAGCGATGTTGGACCTTGTGATTCCCAGGTTATGATTTTATATGAAATTTTTGAAGCTCTTGGGTCTCCTGCATTTTTGGCAACTCAAGGGAACAATGTTTGTAGAGGAGGGACATGGATCAAGTTAATGCCCAATCGAGTACAGGTTAAGTGTGAAAGAGGAAAAATTGTTAGCTTTATGATCTGCTATGTTAATACTTTACTTGATGGTGGAAGTGGAACTATCTCTCCCAAATTTTCCAATTTAAAAAGTTTAGTAAACTTGACTCTTGTTGGAAATAATTTGACAGGTCCAATACCAAAAAGTCTTACAACTTTGCCTCAACTTCAAGTTCTTGATGTTTCTAATAATAATCTGTCAGGATTAATTCCCAATTTTTCATCCAAAGTTAAGTTAAATGTCACAGGTAATAATTTGCTAAGCCAAAACATGTCTAGACAAGGTGGAAGTGAAAATGCAACTACTACTCCAGTTGATGTTCAAACAGGAGGTTCATCTAAACAAAACCTTAGACGTTTTTGGATTGCAGGTATGCTTTTATATTCATTATATAAACTTCAATCAAGATCAAAAGAAAGGTGTTTGAACATCATCTAAAATAATCTTAAGTCGGATTTATTACTTTTCATCAAAATCTTGATTATTAGAGTCATTTCTTCTAACAACTAGAGGGTTAACATAAGACATACGTTTAGTTTTTTATTATTTTTAAATTACCCATATATTTGAAAAAATTACTCAGTGAAATATATAAATAGTATTGTATTTAGATTTGACGATTTAACTTATTTTATCTTCATTAATTACTCCATTTATTTTTGTATTTCTCTCATGTGCAAACATGCAGGGGCCTTGATGTTTGGTGTTGGATTTGTCATTTTTATTGTGTTGATTTGTAAACACAAGAGGTATCATATTTTAGTAAAAAGGTGGGTCTTCAAGAAAACAAGAAAATCTATTGACTACAATGTTGAGGATTTCATACAAAATTACAACTTGTCGGTGCCAATTAAGCAATATAGATATTCATAAGTGAAAAGAATGACAAATTCATTCCGGGAGAAATTAGGTCAAGGAGGATACGGTGTTGTTTACAAAGCAAGTTTACCCGATGGACGTCAAGTGGCGGTGAAAGTAATAAACGAGTCAAAGGGAAATGGAGAAGAATTCATAAATGAAGTAGCTAGCATTAGTAGAACGTCACATGTGAACATCGTTTCACTTTTGGGTTTTTGTTATGAGATCAAAAGAGCATTAATATATGAATTCATGTCTAACGGATCATTGGATAAGTTTATCCTTAAAGGCGGATTTCCTAATGCTATTTGTAGTTTGGATTGGAACACAATGTACACAATTGCAACTGGCATTGCTCGAGGACTAGAATACTTGCATCAAGGATGTATTTCAAGGATTTTGCATCTTGATATCAAACCCCAAAACATTCTTTTGGATGAAGATTTTTGTCCAAAAATTTCTGATTTTGGGCTAGCTAAAATATGCCAAAAGAATAATAGTATTGTGTCTATACTTGGCACAAGAGGAACCGTAGGATACATAGCACCAGAAGTGTTTAGCCGAACGTTTGGTGGAGTTTCTCACAAGTCTGATGTATACAGTTATGGTATGTTAATTTTAGAAATGATTGGAGGAAAAAAGAATTATGACACTGGAGGTTCATGTACATCTGAAATGTACTTTCCAGATTGGATTTATAAGGATCTTGAACAAGGTAACAACCATGAGAGTAGTTCGGAAAATTTTGAGGAAGAAAATGATATGGTGAGAAAGATTACTATGGCAAGTCTATGGTGCATTCAAACAAATCCATCAGATAGGCCATCAATGAGTAAAGTAATAGAAATGCTTCAAGGACCACTTCTGTCAATGTCATATCCTCCGAAGCCTTTCTTATATTCTCCTGAAATGCCATCATTACAAACTTCATATGTGTCCTCCAACAATTTGCCAGAGACGAATTCAGAAAGACAGTAGTGAAAATGTGATTGTAATGTAATCATATATTGTTGGTATTTGAGTAAAACTTTGCATATTCGTTAGTTAAGCTTCAAAACATGTTCATATATATATATATATATATAGTTTTAATTTCTAACTGCTAATGACTTTGAAGATTTTACTTATATTTTTCTATTCCAAATTTAATAACTATAATGACTTTAGGACTTTAAGAACTTGTAAATTTAAAAAATGGGTAATATAAGATAAAAATTCTAGTAATTACTACAAGGATTAGCAGCAAAGTATGTGATACAAAAATTCTAAGTTGTTGTAGGAGTAAGAGCACATACAATTTCTTCCAATGAGCGACCCTTTATTTCCGCAACAATAGCAGCTTTGTAAAAGACAGCAAGAAGACACACAGTTGAGAACCAAAGTATACAGTGCTGATATCAATCTTGTTTACAACACTCTAGAAATAGATTCCTATCACAAAATTCCAAATTTTACATTTCAGATCATTATCATAATTTTCAGAAAAACCAACAAAATCAGTGTAGCAATTCATTATGAGCTTTGAAGTTTCAAAATTTCAGCAAGATAAAAGAACAACATGTAATATTGGACAGAAAAACATGCAAGAAAAACTACTGAGGAGGAAAAGGAAGGTGGATAAATTTGTGCTGATATACGCTACTAATCCTTCACAAAATAAAATTTGTGCAGGAACAAAATTCTCGAAAAAATGTTTGTTCTTATCATTCCTAATATTCTAAATACAACCTTTGAGCAGACTTGAAAGCTTGAGCTAGAGCAACAGATCTTCTCTCGGAGCCCATGAGATCATGACAGACCCAGTCGTCGAGCAACATATCTAACAACAGTCCTTTTCCCACAACCTGCACAATCAATGCAATCCAAACACACCATTAATTTATTAATTTCAATATACATATAAATATTTTAAATAAACAACAACAACTGAGGATATAAAGTGGTGGCACATTATGAGGAATTGGAAAAAAGAATTGATTCCGGTCAGAAACAAGGCCTAAAAATATAGAACGCACCTGCCAAGCCATACAATAACAATGAAACTCTAAACTTGGAAGAAAGCGCCGATGGACATAAAGTTGGTGCTAGTATTGAACCCAAGGCCTTCACCGTGTCCCTTTGCAAAGGCACAATTCTTTCTGGTCCAACAATTAACAAATCCGGAGGAAGTGCTGATAGGGAGCTCCCTACTAACACCAAAGCAGTTAAGGTTTTATTAACACGAAGAACTGGTTCATCTGATGGTTCCATAGCAATGACCTCAAGGTATAAGTTACACTCTAACAAAGAACCTGACACAGTTTCACGAAACTTAAAAATATAAGAGGGAAGAGGTAAACATACCTGGTTCGTCTTGTGTGTTTCGTGATTACAATGAATGCCAATAGTAGAATTATAGTTCCAACTAATGTTAATTCCGAAAATATCTCTACTTGACAGATATCTATGGACTTCAAAGTACTTCTCCAATGACAAGTCAATCATGTGTTGACGTTCTTTGGATTCAACATCTGACGTTTAATGGAATCAAGGACGCCACATTCTGGTATCTTCACAAAAGCAACCCTCAGAAGGGAGGCAATTCTGGGAGGTTGAGCGAGAGGCACCAACTTTATATTAATGACAGAACCCTCAATGCTTTTAGCTGGATCTTCATCACCCACTTGGGATTGAGGTTTGAAATAAGACAACAAAGCATCTTGACCGTTAGGAATAATAGATTTCAAAGTTAAGCTTAAATGCCAAAAGAGGAGACAAATAAGCAATTTCACCATTTAAAAAGGGGCCACTTAGAAGGAAGTCACAAGAAGGAAAACAAGCATAATTCTAGGAAAGGATGGTTTGTGATCTATAACAAGGGTAGCGGAGTCACTGCCAGGAGGGTCAAGAGCAATAGCCACTGCAATTCTCTGTGTTCATTTCAGCATTCTTGACCATAACCTGAGAAAATTCAAAATCAATACTTTTTAACATAGAATCAAGAGCGAATCACCGTTTTATTCTTAAAATTGTAAGTTTCTGGCAAATCAATCTCTAAATTTACGAAATCACAAATTATTTCCTTAAAGTCGAAGAATATCAACCAAATTAGTTTCTGACGAATCAATATCCTACAATAAATATAAACGAAAGCACTAAACAAATTCTTGAAAACACACTCTAACTAATTACGCCATAAACAACGCATCAACTCAGTTTTTCTGTTAAGGCCATCTTTAGATAATCGACTTAATTGAGCTCATATAGCATAAGCTCTTATCATATAAGTGCTTGTATAACAAAAGATAAAAGTTGTTTTCATAAGCTCTCACAACAATCTCACATATACTTAAAGCTCAAATAAGTCAATCTAATTTTCCATTTCATAAATCTTATGAGCAAATTATCCAATCACTACAATTTCAATGACTAAAAATGTGAATCACTAATGGAAGAAAAAATGAGAATTTAGAAAAGAGTGTGTTATAGGAATGAATTACCGGTGAACCAGAAGTGATGGAAAGTGTTTTGAGAAGAGAAATGGAGAGAGCAATGAGTGCAGAGTGATCAAAAGAAGGCAATTTGTTGGAGAATCGGAGAATCCAACCGGTAAATGTAATTTAGGGAATTCATTGGTTGAATACTTGTTCAATACGGAATTGATGACATTTTTGGTTGAACACAGAATCAGAGGCTTTCTCTCCATCATTTTCTTCACTTGTTCCTTCTTCAGTAATTCAATTTCATTTAATCGGTGGTTTTTGTTAAATTGAGGTTCGAACACACTGTAAGTGAAAATTAATTGGGGGTTTTTGAAGTAGAGATGATAAGAGACACTTTGATTTGTTTAATTTTGCGTTAAGTGTACGTGGCTGCCGGAATTGGAGTATGAAGGTGGTGCTAGGGTTTTCAGTTTCAGAGTTGTGGAGTTAAGAAGAAGGAGAAGAAGAAGAAGTTGACCACCACAACAACGATGATGAGAAATGGCGCGACTTCTTAGGATTGAGTCTGTTTCTAACTCATCCAACGGTAAATATGGCTTTTTTTACGGCAGAGCTATAATTAAACTCAGTACCTCATACATACTACTGAAATCTATCACCATTGTATTAAATCTAGTGGCTTTTTAAGTTTGTCATTATATTAAAATAGAAAATTTATTTAGAATAAAATAGTTAAAAGTTTGTTATATAATATTGTTAAAATATAAGTAAAATTAGGATTTGGATTCTCTACATTCAAAAATTCTAAATTTACCTACATTCATTTGCATTTAGTGTAAAAATACTAGGAGAGAGAATGAAGAAAGATAGCATGGTAGGAGTATAGACAAATTTAACCTTAAAATAAACTAAATGTAGGTAAATTTAGGATTTTTGAATGTAGAGAATCCAAATCCGTAAAATTACTATGTTATTTTTTGTAAAAGAATGACATGTCAAATGCAATATGATTTATTTCTTTGGTTATTGCTTCATAAGGTAGTACACAGATTATCCAGACCTCGACAGTTCTAACTGAGAATTGATATTTCTCCTTGGAGGCTGGGTACCATAATAATGGTATTATAACTGAGGTTGTACCATAATAATTAGAGAAAAATATACTCATACCCTCTCTATTTATTATTAGGGTCTTGTTAAAGAGTTCCCTATTTAAAGAAATTTTTTATTTAAAAAGTTAAACATTACAATTTCCAATGCGTTGACTTTACGTATTTCCATAAAAATTCTATAAAAAACTTATTATTTGAGTGTCCCAGAACACTCGTTAGCATTTGCCTTATTATTAAATAAACATTAACCTCTCTTAAATTTAAGAAAAAAGATATCTTATACCACTCTCTAACTTCCTTGTAATGTCTGGCAATTTGTCAGACAAACATGGAGAAGGGATGTTGGCAGTGGCGATGCCAAGCACTGTGCATGCCTTGACATGTGCACAGGCTGGCCCAGCCCATATTTTTTTTTTAATAACAAAACAAAAAGAAACGTAAAACAAAATAGAAAACAAACACAATTGATTGTACGGTGCTTCATCGCTCATCTCTCCCTCGTCTGTCTCTCGCGATCTCTCTCTCTGCTGCTTCATCTCCATCTTCACGCCGCTCAATCTCTCCCTCTCAACCGCTCAATCTCTCTATCCTCTCGCCGTTGAATCTCTCTCTCCGCCGCTGAATCTCTCTCTCAATCTCTCAGCCGCTCAACTCAATCAGATTGGTGAGTTATATAAACCTCAATCATTCAATTTTTTTGTTGTTGTTTAGCTTCTTGTTGATTGTGTTGTTTTTCCCATGAATTTGGAGTTATAAACGTCAAATTGATTGTGTTGTTTCATCTTGCAATTTTAATTATAATCTGTAATTATAATCTATAATTATAATCTGAAATTGATTTTGTTCTTTTCTGTGTTGATTTTGTTTTGGATTTGGGAGCTTTGTGCAATCGGTTTTTACTTGCTGAAGTTGGGTTATTCTCATGCTTGAATTTGCTGCCATCTTAGTTATTTCAACCTGTCTCTTGATACCGTTAAACTCAATGCTTGATCGATTGTGTCACTTGACGGCATTTCCCTCATTTGCATTTCATGCGACTCCATCTAATACCAGTTGTCAGTTGTGACAAGTTGAACTCAAACATAGTCTGCACAATGAACTCGTTTGAGTTTTCTAGTTATTCCACTCAAACATAGCATAACAAGATATCTTCAAGTTGTTGTTGTTTCTTTTTCCTTTGTAATTGTGCTTCTGAATGTAAATGTTGCTATAGACCTTCTAATTTTGCATAATTTAATTTCATAGATGGAGAATTTTTTTGCTCCTAGAGCAAGGATTGAAAATGTAAATGTTATGCAATCGGAAGCCGAAGTAGAAGAACCACAACCTAATGTGGCCAATGAGTTTAATTCAAATGAGATTGTGCGTGATCCGAGTCTTATGAAACAAATTCATGAGTATGCTCCGGATATTCAAGACCACGTGAGGAGGGCATACATATTGAAGGGTCCAACGCAACCAATTTTGGAAAAATTTCCTCGTACTCAATTTGCAAGTGATCGAAGTACAAGAGCATTTTGTAAATCATGGTATGGAAAGTATACATGGATAGAATACAGTGAGTTCAAGGATGCAGCTTATTGTTTCTATTGCTTTCTCTTTAAGCAACCCGGGAGGCCCGAACACTTTGGTTATGAAGTCTTCACTAAAGATGGATATAAAGATTGGAAGCATTCATCTACGGGCTTCAAAGATCATGTTGGTGGTCATGGTAGTATGCACAACTCATGTGTGAAGCACTATGTTGATTATAATAATCAAAGACAAAGTATAGCAACTAAGTTTCTTAGAGCAACTAGAGAATCGGAAGAATTGTATAAGGTCCGTTTGACTTGTTCCTTGGATTGTTCAAGATTTCTCATAGCGCAAGGCATGGCTTTCCGTGGCCATAATGAATCTCTTACTTCTCTAAACAAGGGCAATTTTAGAGAGATGGTAGATTGGGTGAAATCCAATAATGAACAAGTGAGAGATGCTTTTGACCGTAGTTCACAAACTTGCATAATGATTTCCAGTGACATTCAAAAGGAGTTTGCAAGGTGTTGTGCACTTGAAGTTACCAAGGTGATTATGGAGGACCTTGGTGATAGACATTTCTCCGTGCTTATTGATGAGTCACGTGATATATCCGTCAAAGAGCAAATGACGGTGATGTTTAGGTTAGTAGTTGTATTTTCCAATTTATATTACCTATTATTCTCCATGCCTCCATATAATTATGTAACCTTGTTGAATTTGTTTTTTAGGTTTGTGAATGATAAAGGGGAAGTTGTGAAATGATTTCTTGCTCTACAACATGTCGAAGATACTACATCTCAAGCACTAAAGGATGCTCTTTATAGTATTTTTGATCGTCACATGTTATCTATTTCAAGGTTAAGAGGGCAAGGATATGATGGTGCTTCAAATATGAGAGGTGAATTTAATGGTTTGCAAAGAAAGATTCTAGATGAAAACTCTTATGCTTTATATGTTCATTGTTATGCTCACCGTTTGCAATTGGTGGTTGTGTCCGTTGCTAGTAGTTGCTCATCTATTCATGATTTCTTTGAGTATATCTCCTTGATTGTAACCACAACAAGTGCATCTTGCAAGAGAATGGATGCTTTGAGGGCGGCACAACACAAAGATATTGTGGAAAAACTTGAAAGTGGTGAGATATCTAACGGAAGGGGACGCAACCAAGAATCTAGTCTCGCTAAAGCCGGAGATACTAGATGAGGTTCATATCATATTTCCTTGCTTCGTTTGGATCTAATGTGGTCATCCGTGTTACATGTGCTTAGTACGGTTGATGAGTTTGGACGTCTACCATCTCAAGCGGCGGGTTTGATAGAAAAAATGGAGAGTTTTAAATTTGCTTTTATTTTGAAGTTAATGTTAAAGTTGTTTGGTATTACAAATGAGCTTTCAAGAATGTTGCAAAGAAAAGATCTTAATATTGTGCTTGCCATGGATTTAATTGATGATGTCAAAGCTCGGTTGGCCACATTGAGAGAGAATGGTTGAGATACTTTCTTTGTTATTGTCCAAGAATTTTGTATTGCTAAAGGTATTCCGATGCCAAATATGGATGAAGAAATACCGGTTCAGGGTCGTTCAAGACTAGAAGGGAGGACTATCACTAATCTTCATCATTACCGTGCAGAGATTTTTTATGTTGCTATTGACAAAATATGTGTGGAGATGGATCACCGCTTTAGTGAAGGAAGTAACATTGTGCTTAATTGTTTCTCATGCCTTGACCCCAAGAATTCTTTGTCCAAGTTTGATGTTGATAAGCTTGCTCGTCTTGCTGATATTTATCATGAAGACTTTTCTGATTATGATCGTGGAACAATAAAGGAGCAACTTGAGACTTTTGTAGTACACGTGAAAAGACATGTTTCATTTTCTGCTTGTGGGGATGTTCAAAGTTTGGCTATGAAGATAGTTCAAACTGATAAACATTTCGTATTTCCATTGGTGTACAAATTTATTGAGTTGGCTTTGATATTACCGGTGTCAACAGCATCTGCTGAAAGAGCTTTTTCAGCAATGAAGATTATTAAGACTAAATTGCACAACAAAATCAACGATAAGTGGTTCAATGCCTTGATGATATGTTACACCGAGCGGGAGATATTCAAGTCACTTGATGATGTTGATATTATACGAACATTCACCTCAGCGAAGACTCGAAAAGGGAATTTACCTCGTTGTTTTATTTAGCACACTATTGGTATGTTATATTTCAACCCTCTTATTGCAAATTGTAATTTTGTTGACAAAGGTCTACCATAGACTATATTGAATTGTACATTCTATTTTTTATTAAACTAGTCCAGTCTATTTGGTTTTGATTTGAGTCCAAAATGATCTGAATCGGTAATATCTAAATCGTTAAAGGGTTATAGTAATGAACTATGTTGCCTAAGTAGGGTTGATCATCTTGGATAATCCAAAATAACCGTCCATAACCAATCCATAACCATTTATTATAACCGGTCATTAAAACCAAATATCATAACCGGTTTTGTTTTTACAAAACCAGTTTTAAAACCGGTTATGTCCATAACCAGTTTTTGCTTTTCAAAACCGGTTTTTGGTTTAATAACTGTTTTTTTTTCAAAACCGGTTTTTATGTAAAAATTCCAGTTTTTAAAATGGATTTTTTAAAAATTCAGTTTTCGATTCCGAAGTTTTTTTTAGGACAAAAATTATTCGATCTTTCTTTTGGAAAAATGTTTCCAATCTTTTTTCGGGAAAAAAATTTTGATTTTTTTTTTCGGAAAAAATGTTCCCGATTTTTTTGGAAAAAAGTTCCCGATTTCTTCGGGGAAAATGTTTTGATTTCAGATAAAAACACTTTCGAAGTTTTTTCTGCAAAAAAAATTTTCCGAACTTTTTCCGGAAAAACTTTCGATTTTTCCCGGAGAAAAGTTTCAATTTCAGATAAAAACACTTCCGGAGTTTTTTCCGGAAAAAATTTTCCTATTTTTTCCACAAAAACTTTCGATTTTTTTCGAAAAAAAGTTCCCGATTTTAGATAAAAACACTTTCAGACTTTTTTCTGGAAAAAAAAATTTCCGATCTTTTTTCGGAGAAAAGTTTCGATTTCAGATAAAAACACTTCCGGAGTTTTTTATGGAATAAAAAAATCCGATCTTTTTTCCGGAAAAACTGTCGATTTTTTTTTTCGGAAAAAGTTCCTGATTTCTGATAAAAATACTTCGGGAGTTTTTCTGGAAACAAAATGTTTCCGGTCTTTTTCCAGAAAAAGTTTCGATTTTTTTTCCGGAAAAAAGTTCCCGATTAAAGTTTCGATTTTTTTTTTCCGGAAAAAAGTTCCCGATTTTTTCGGGGGGAAAAGTTTCAATTTTTGATAAAAACAATTCCGGAGTTTTTTTTTGGAAAAAAAGTTTCCGATGTATTTTCGGAAAAAAGTTCCGATATTTTATTTGGAAAAAAATTTTCGATTTTTTTTAAAAAAAAGTTTCCAATTTTTTCGGGAAAAAAATTGATTTGAATTTGAACTTTAAGGAATTTGGACATAAAATCTGGTTATGGTCATTCATTGATTGGTTATGGATATCCAAATAAAAAAATAATGGATTTGGTTATAAAACCAAAACATAATTAACCGGTTTTTAAAATTGGATATGGATTTGATTATGGTTAATCCATGATAACCGGTTAAAATGAGCTACCCTGTACCTAAGTGCGGGTGATATCTAAATTACTAGTCTAATTTCATGGTATCATATAAGTATTTTTTCCTATTGGAACACCAATTATATTTCCCTCTATATGATGGATCTTCTTCCTATCGTTTGAGAGGTATACAAGTGTGAATACATTGCATTGGCCACAACAGTGATATTGATTTAGGATATAATCATAATGATCTATACCGGAAAATATCTGCTTAGTAAGAATGTAGATTTTGAAAATGGTTATTCCGTTGAAATTGAGTTCATTATTGATCAGTATATTACTATATTTTAACACACTGGGTGGTTTTGTCGGAGAGTAACAAGTTTGGTTTGGTATTCTAATGCTGCCTTTTTTGTCTCAACTCTGAATGATGGATATTAACTTATCTATCTTGTGAAACATTACATACTATGAAGCATTGAGAATTAATTGAACCTAATTACATGTATTGGTGTTGTGTCGATGTCGGGCATCGACACGTGTCAGACACAGAACACGCCTTTGGTCATAAGTGTTGGTGCTACTGAGGTTACGTATATCTAAACTGTCCCATGCTGCATCTTGTCGATTGTCCTTATTTAAGATATGTTAATGTCCTACAAACATGAACTCACTAAATGATTTGTTTTGATTTTTCTCATTTTTCCCCTTAAATTTGCATATGACTGTTGGAGTGTCCATTGAAGTGCACAGTTCCTGTTTTGATCTTATATTGAACTCCATAGAGTTTAATTTCTAGTCAACAATAGTACAGATAAGGATTCAACCAAAGCAAAAGTACAGACAAAGTAGGCAGCAACCATGAAGGTAATGTACAAGTTCACTGATGATGGCATATCTCATGTTAGTTTTTTTTGGTGAAAGGTTTAAACTGTTATGGTTGTCTTATAATTCATTGGAGGCTGCCGCCTCTTCAATTTAGGGAGTGTTTGGGAGATCTTAGTTGGGCCTATCTTATGACATACCATACCAGTAAGTGCTTATGTAAACATTTGAAAGAGCTTGTAAAATAGCTTACAAGTTATGATATCTCAAAGTTGTTTTCGGCTTCTAAGTAACATATAAGAACATCTTATACAAATTTTCAACTCATAAGCTCTATGACTGTTGAATCAGTTCATTCTTAAATGGTTACATGATCTACATTTTTCGAATAAACTCTTAATTTTTTTTGTCCATTTAGAAAGTCATGAACTACTTTTGCTTCTGTTTTCAACATTTACTATTTTTTGACTTTGTTGCTTATATTGTATAGTGTTTCTTTTTATGCCTCTACTTGGAAGTTTGCCATAAACAATTTTCTTCAGAATCTCCTTTAGTTTTGATGTTACTTTCATGCAAATGTGGCTGGTTAGTGGTTAACTTTACAAAACAACTTATCAAATGTCTCACCAACCTCATTTTGTGAATGTTGATATTTAACTAAATATATTGTGAATTTTTATTTTTTTTGTTAATGAGGTAGCTGTAATTTTTCGTTTTTGGCTATTCAGGTAGCCGGTATTCTCTTTAAATCAATTGAAGGATTATACTGATGCTATTTGCACCTTTAATATTTCCTATTTGCAGCTTAAATTTCTAAAGAAAAATATATTTATTTTTGGAATTTAATTTACCTTTCAAAAGTTAACTTATAAATGCTTTATAACTTTTGAAATTTAAACTTCAAAATGCATAAAAATATGATTATTGAAAATTATCAACCTTCAGAAGCTAAATTGTTTCAAAAATGAAACAAATACTCCTTCCAAACGTATATATAAATAAAATTTTGTTAAATATTTAATGCATCATTTTTGAAATGTTCTTGGAATAATGCTTCCATCAAAATTAATGAAAACAAGTTATATTCTTAAATAAATAATGTTAATTACTATATATTAAGTTTTTTTCTTTTTGTTGACAAAACTGTATATTTAGTTATTATTCTCTTTCTCCTGTTTTTGGAAAGTTATTCTTCTCTTAATTCTTAAAGTAGCTATTTTGGGAAGCTTGAAGGGCCACATATTAGAATTTATAGGCATGTACCGTGACTCTTTTCTCCCACACCCCCAAATTCAATTTTTGTCCTTGAATAAAAATTCCGGAACTCGTTTTTTCGAAGGTTTTTTTTAATTCAAATTTGGAAAGCACATATTGAAGTTTAATTCAAGACAAAAATAATTTGAAAAATGCATTCCAAATTTTTTATTGAGGGGCAAAAATGAAAATCGAAGAGGAGAAAAGAGATTTTTTTTTGGGGGTGAGGGAGGGGAAGAGAAATCTTCAATAACTTTTTATAATTTCTTGAGGAGACATGTTAAAACTTTATTTATATTTCCTCTGTGATATCTACATGGCTAAACTTGGAATGAGATTTTCTACGGTAGCTGCGTGACATAGTTACAGTCGTAGATAGATGTCTATCGTCCGATCAAAATAAATGGTCGAAATTGTTTTACTATGTGAAACTAAATTGAAATTTGAACCGTCTGATCTCAAATCAATGAATAAGATCTATTACAATGTGTAACCTTCACATTAGGAAATCCATATCCGCTAAACTCTTGGATGAATTAAGTGTATCATCTTTAGTCTCCTTGTTTGATTTGTTGTTGCATAATCAACTATGATTAGATATAGTTATTAGTAGGTAGTTAGTAGTTGTTAATAACTGACTAGTCAGTTAGTTACTCCATCCTTCCCGAATTTTTTGGTCCTTTTAACTTTTTATTTTTGTTTCAAAATTTTGGTCCTTTTAACATATTAATGATGTTTTTCTTTCTTAATAAAGTAAGGATAAAAAAGACTTAGCTTATCATTATTTATTATTTCTTAATCCATGTGTAAAACTCTAAAAGGACCAAAAATTTGGGACGTATGGAGTATAGTTCTTACTTGTTCAACAAGTTATTAATTGGAATATAAATAAGTGACCTTGTATCGTTTGTGAATTACTCAATTCAATACACAAGTTCACAAAATTAAAAACTCTCTTTTCTCTCTAGATTTCATTCTCTCATCCTTTCTTGGTGGTGTGCAAAGTCAATACAATTAGACTAACAAATTCGACATGGTAATGACAAATTTGTTGATTAGTATGAACCTTAATCAAAAACAATTTCTTAATTAATGTGTTGGAGCCAAGAATTTTGAGTTTGTAATCACATTTAAACGCGCTTTTGTCTTTGATTACTCATGCTGTATTGAGTCTCATCTATATGATATCTTTATCGAAATCAAATCAAATACAGTTCATTGAAAGGATGGAGTGTGTAAGCTTAGTAAGAGGAAATCAAACATATCTTTTACAAATTGCAAGATTTTGTTTGCTAGCCCTTTGAGCAATCAAAATATCAGCGCTTTTGTCCCCTTGTTGGATAGCAAAAGGTCGTCACACTAGGCACTTTTGTCCTTTTCTCAATACCAAAGTGTGACATTTGAACCATGTTAAAAGGTTGTGAACTTATTTACATTTGTAAGGTAGTATGTAATTATATTTTTTTCACATACTCTTTTTTTTCTCTTTAAGAAGGCAAAAGATATATTAATGAAATTTTCTTACAACTTTTTTTTTTTTATATCTTTTGTAGATCAAATATATAATATATAATGAGATAATTACACGTGAACCAAAGGTAGACGGACAACAAGTTGCGCCGCTAGACCTTTCTGTATAGCAAAACCTAATCTTTGGAAAACTACGTTCATAGACCTAAGCGACACAACATTACTATGCATGACCTTTTGAACTCTTTTCAAAAGGTTTACCGCATCTGGTGCGAGAAAGCCAAAAGTGTCAAATGCAAACAGTATAAAAACGTGTTGATTATCAGAGCATGCTTTCTCATGTTTGCTCATCTTGCTTGAAGCAGCTTTGAGGGCTGCCTGTCCCACAGTAAAATCACCAACCCCTAGTCCCACAAGTGGGGAAACTCCAGTTAAATCTACACAAGCATGTTTCCCACCTACCCATCCATACACTAGAACATCCGCTGGACGAAGTGTCGATCTTCCTTCTTGTGGGTCAGTCAAAAAATTCACAGGTGCCTCTTTCTTCACAGAAATTCTTGCACGCCTAAAAATATCAAAAAGCACATCTCTGACCAAGTCATGCCTGTATTTGAAGCCTGGAAGCTCCCGACAATGAACTGCATGCTCCCCAAAAGTGTCAAGACACGTTTTACGACAAACAGGGCAAACTTCATCTTTAGGGAATAACGGAATCATGAGGCGGTACCTAAGGATGGTGCGATACTCAACTGGAGACATGTGTTGGCCCAAACCATCAATGGGGATAGCGAAGAGAAAATCTTGAGCATGTGCCACTTTCAAACACCCAAAAACCGCTTTTTGTCTTTTGGTCATGACAAAATCAACTTCCATGTCCTGAACAATTTTACTAAAAAGAACACTCGCCAAAACATGTTGGGCTTTAGGGGGGACGGTGTCTTTGCTAGCAAAATTGCTAAAGTCAAAAGTCGGAATTGCATCCCGAAGACCGTCCAAAGCATTGTTAAAGTCCAAATCCATACCACATATTCCAATGTCTCTCAAAATATGATTTTGCAAAACCCAAGATTGAGCCCTGGAAGCCACAAAGGCATATGAGCTGGCCTCTACAGCTGAATGCAATCCTAACCCTCCAAACTTAATGGGTAAAGAAGTGATTCTCCATTGAAGGTCTCCAAAGAACGGACCTCCCCCGACCACAATATTTTCAACTGCCACTCTCAGCTCTTTATCAAACAAAATAGCTGCCTCTTGCATATAAATTGGTTGGCACGTCCTAAGGCCAAAAAACAGTTTGGCAATACCCATGCATGACCGAAGTAGAAGAAGCTCACTTTGTGGGTCTCTTAGCTTAGGAAGAAGATGCATTAACTCAACAGCCCTGACAGCTCTCTTCATGGCTACCTCCTCAATAAAATATTTATCTCGACTAACAGCACCTCCGAGCAATTTCACACCAGACAACGGCCTCCCAATGTCCGAAGGAAATAACCCTTTACGAAGTTTTCTTCCATCACAAGAAGGCCAAAAGATCTCCGTTTTACGAATATTCAAATGAAGACCCAATCCTGGACCCGTCTCTCTAATGATATCAAGAGATTTAGCCACTTCCTCTGAATCCCCTATGATAGTCCCATCATCAAGATACCAGGCATGAAAAAGAAGGTTGCAGTTGTCTCTGATTTTATGAATGAGAGGGTGTAGTACAAGAGCGAAAAGGAGTGGTCCTAACGGGTCACCTTGTTGCACTCCAGTGGATGCCATAATATGCCCATCCCCAAGGTACAACCTCGCTGCTTGACCATAAAGAAATTCGACCCACAAAGAAATAGATGGACATCTCACTCTCACCTCTTGTAATAGTGCTGATCTATCAACCATGTTGAAAGCATTCAAGAAGTCAACTGTGAGCATAGCTAAAGAACCATCTTCATGTCGCTGGCTTAGAACCCTATTTGCACTGTGCAAAATTGCCTCTGCACCGCTTGGTATTCCAACCCCAAATTGGAAATCATTGAGATAATTGGTCATATCTTTTCCAACACCTTTCATAGCGACCTTGGATACTAAACGCCTCCAAATGGTACCTACTGCAATAGGTCGTATCCCACCATCGGGCTTTAGTAATGGGGTCAAGGGTGCAGACGCTACAAACTCAGACAAGCTGACGGGGCATCTCCCTCCCAACCATAAGTTAACCACCAGCGTGATAGCATCCAAAAGGTCTCTAGCCACCGGAGAACCTTCTCCACACATCGCATCTAAAAAGTGTTGGGCACGTAATCCATCTCTACCACATGAAGTCCCTTTAGGGGGTAAAAAGTGTTGGGCACGTAATTCAATTAAGTACAAAGTATACTTAATTCGGAAAAAGTACAAAAGTTCAAACAAGGGGGTAAAAAAATAAAAATAAAATAAAACACCCCAAAAAAAAAGAACATTATATATGGGCGAAACATATCAACTGTTTTAATTCCTGAACAAAGTAATAGATGAAACTACCAACTATGTAAATCATTCATAAAGCCTTTTTGCTTTGACCTCAACCACCACCAAACAAAGTCTTAATTTTATCAATAATGATATTGATCGATAATGTCTTCAAAGATAACAACTTGTTATTCCTTTCTTCCTAAAGAATCCAATAACATGTTGTTCAAATTGACAACAAATACTTGTGTTTCTCCTTATTGAACAAATAATTACTGCCAAATTGAATGGCATGAAAATGTGCATCAATCGAAAGAGCAGTGTCTATTCCCAATGATTGAACAATACCTCTCCAAACATTACAAAATACATTAAAGAAATCAATAACTAACTATTTCATAAATACCGCATCCTCCTGAGCAAAATAGAGTATTCAGTTGATTCATGTCCCGCCTCACTAGATTATCCTTCGTAGGAGCTTATTTTGAATTAATCTCCATGTAAAAATAGACACCTTTAATGAAATAATCATTCTTTGATAACAAATGATAAACGCCGTTTACATAGTAGCCTTCAAAAGAATCTGGCTACCACTTCCAAGAATCATTGATATGTACCTGTAAAAAGAAATTTTCCAAAACAGTACAATATTCGACTACCTACTCCTCCTTAATCCTACGTCTTCTTTAACTATCCTTAAATCCTTCCACCAAATAGACGCTCTCCCCCGTCTTTAATTTTACCATCTTTCACACCATACTTTGCCCAATAAAATAATAAATAAGTTCACCCGCAAATTCTACGCACACCTAGCCCACCGTCATCCTGTTGCAAACAAATCTTATGCCAACTTATGCAATTAATTTTCCTAGATTCCGCACATCCTCCCCATAAAACAAGATTTAAAAGAGTTTAAGACATTTTATCCTTGAAAAATTACTCTCTTCAGTCTTTTTTATGAAGAGACAACTAAATTAACAAAAATTAATGTATTTGATCTATTTATAAATTTAATATCAATTTTTTTTACTCAGTTGTTTCTATAAAAAATACCATATCGAAGATAATTTAGATTGCATGGGATAACGTAGATATTCTTTTTGGAGTTAGTTATGGAACTACAAAAACTGAATGAAAAACTATAGTATTTGGGAATGTGCCCCCACTAATCACTATTATTACACTCAACTATTTAAGAACAGTGTCATTAAAATAAAATAAAAAAACTATTTAAGAACAGTTCATAAAAAATAAAATAAAAACTGTTTTGAAACAGTCTTTCTAATAATATTTGTTCTAAGCTTGTGACATGTTGTTCTCAATTACAGCATCATTGCGACACATGAAGTAAAAGTTGATTAAAGTTAATTGAAAGTATCTCATGTAAATATGCTTATGTGACTTATTTTTAATTAACGTAGGCCTCACCTATATTCTCAAGTTTCAAATTTGTTTATCTACCCGGAATGCATGCATCTGTCTATTTTTTACTCTCATATTTTCAAGCTTCAAATCTCAACCTCTATAACCTACTCCCTTTTTTCAATTGGACAAAACATACATGCATTTCTTACTTTTCCTCTCACAAAGAGGTAGTTTTTTTTGTTTGTACATTTTATATTTACTTATCAATAATAAATTATTAATGAGTAAATAAAAGTGGCAAAGTTGAGATTTTGTTAAGGCAGATAGGGAACAGCTGGTTAAGCTGGATTAGAAGTGGCAAAGTTGTGCTTACTCAGAAAGTTGCAATGATATATATATATATAGAGCAGACACAAACCTAACACATTAATCTTCATAGAAGGAAGAATTTCTCATGGATATGACTTATAGGCCTATATTTCGAGTGTTTTAGGCAACTCTATAGTTATAGGCCTCTTAATTTAATGTGTATTATGGAAGTGATTAAGATGGATAACTGAACTCTCTGTGGTTTTGGTCCTAAATCATTGATTCAAGATGTGACATACATTCAGGCCGGTCGAAAGAAAAGCATTAACTAGTAATATTTTTTATAATTTCCCTTCTACTTTAAAAATAGATTAAAAAAAGTTGACTATATGTAAGACTCAATCCATGCTTAAATATATATGATTCGTAAACCTACAAAATTATGAAGAAAAAAAGATTGAAGAGAAAATTATGAAGTTTTGTTAAGTATTAAATTTGTTACATTTTATAAGAGATAATTCATCTTTACAGATTTATTAAATTATTTATATATATCTGATTTATATTTAATAAATCTAAAAAAGTGAATTGTTTGTCTTTTATAAAAGAGAATCAAAGGAAGTATTGTTTTTATTTTTTTTAAATTTATTTTTGAAAAAGATAATTAGATAATATTTTTATTATAATATTTATTGTTGCTTGCAAAAAAAGATATAAATTATTTAGGAGATGTTAGTGAACAAATAATTAATGCAATTGAAAATACAAAAATCCTATAAAAAGGACTAATAAAAACAAAATTTTGAATAGTTATAGGGACTAATAATATATTTAACTTTTTTTAATTAAAGTGATTTATTTTTTCATATAATTTTTACGAAAGGAATATTAATATTCAGGAATGAATTAAAGAATAAGAATGTTTAAATTGGCCCCATCGAGGTTTAAATGAAAGAGCTATAACCAAATATATACCCTATCCATTTTATTTTATTTATTGATAATATCCGTGAAGACAAGCTTCTACATTGAAGACAAGCTTCTACATTGAAGTTATTTTGATGAAGACAAATATGTGAAAAGAAGAAAAATATTGATTATGGTCAAGTGCTTAAGGTTGAAGAAATTTAAATTACCACATAAAGATCTTGACATGGGAGATAATCATAGGTACAATATGCAATTCATTGTTTTAAGCTTTAGATGCGCATGAACTTTCATCTAAATAATTCAAACTTACTATAGCAATGATGCATTTTTCGCAATCAAACATATTTTATAACTTAGAAAATTTTCAAGTTTTTAAGCAGGTAAATCGGTTTACCTAAATATGTAAACCGATTTACAGTCACTCTGCCGTTTTGAGAATTTTGAAAATCAATAAGGTAAATCGATTTACCTAGTGCAAAATTGACAATTTTTTTAACGTTAAAAGAAAGGTAAATCGATTGACCCTTTTAGGTAAATCGATTTACCTTTGTGTCTTTTTGAAAATTTCTGATTCGTGAACACACCTTTTAGTATTATACCTCTTCAAATCATGGTTACTTTACTTTCAAAGAGGGGTATATATTCTCTAGAAATACACATCAAAATTTTCTCAAAAATCACTTATCATTTTCATAACAATTCTCTGCACAAATTTTCACAAAACTCTGAAAATTTCTTGCATAATTTCATATAAGATAAAAGTTTCCTAAACACTTAGAGTTTATTATTCTAAATTGTTATATCGAGAAAGAAAACAAATTGTTAGAATTTTGTTGTATCAAAATTCTCTTGTACTCAAACTTGTATTCAATTATCTGTAACTTTGTACTGTATCGTTAGCCAGGGAGGCCTTGGGGTGAGGCTTGCTTGTAACAAGTTTCAGACATAGTTAAATCCTTCACAAGGTGTGAACGGATTAGACGTACCCTTAGGGTTAGAAGGAGAATCAATATAAACTTTTGTTTCTTTCTTCTCTTTTCTGCACTCTTTATTTTTATGCACTTTATTCATATATTCATCACAAACCTTCAAGAAAAATAAACTTACTATAATATCTCTAAAATAACCAAATAGTCATAAAACCTAATTCACCTCTACATATTGCATTATAATCTTACAATTGGTATTAGAGTAGGTTCAAGTAATGGGTTCTTGAAGATCCAGTAATTTTCCTTATCTCGATCTATGCCTCAATTCTTTTGTGACCACCGATCAATTCAATGTCAATCATTTTGAACCAACCCCTATACATATGCCATTAAATGGTTTAGGTTTGACCCAAAAAACTTGACATACATTCTTAACATATTTGATCTAGGTTTAATCATAGGTAATATAAAAAGGTAGTACCATTGTTTACATATTACCACTACTATATTTGATCTATTTTATAAGAAAGTTAATAAAAATTAATATATTTATATCATATTCTAAATTAAATACTTCAACATATTTGTTGGCTTAAAAGAAACTTACACTCTCTTCTAAAATACATTTTTAATTAAGGAGTCATGTTAACGAGTGATTCTTGGATACTAACTAATTAAGAAAACAAAAGAAGGAGTAACTTTCATATTGAAATTATATATTTTTCTATATTTTCAAGATGAACATGTACATAGAAGGTCAAGAATCATTGTAAAATGCCACATGTTGCTTTTAGCAACTTTAATCTCAATGTGTCTGTTGGGGACAAATCTAGAATTATCTTTATTGTTGTTATGACGTCTATTCCTTTGGATCCATCGAGAGAGGACACTGAAACCCAAAAATGCCCCTACCATTGTAAAAGTTGAAGCAAATGGAATTGAGAAATGTAGAACAACCAATTAATGTTGTCCCAAGTCAATCATCTAACCCAAATTTGGGCCCATAATTCGGTAACTAACACTTTTAACTTGTACTATGTCTATGAGTAATGTGTGCAATAATTCTCACCCGCAATTTAACAAGTCAAAGACTTGCATTGCTCAAAAGGTGGATATAATTTGGTCATACAAGCTTGTTACGCAGTTATGAGAGGATCAAATACTCCCCTCCTTTCAAAATATAAATAAAATGAGTTAAAAATTTGATGTATTTAGTTCAAAATTTGCATTAAATATATTTACTTTTGTTGAACAATTTTTACTTATATTTTGAAATGGAGGAGTACTTTTTAGTGTTCCATCTCAAGGGAGAAATCATACGAAAGTTAAGTATGAATAAAAAGAAATACAAATAATGGAATACTCTTTCTGTATTAAAATATAACCAATAATGAATAAAAAAATTAATATATTTGGTCCAAAACTTGGATCCAATATTTTTGTTTTTATTGATCAATTTTTCTTTATATCTCATAACGGAGATAGATAGTATTAGATACGTGATCTTTAAATAATTTCACCCATATTTTTGTAGGAAAAAATTATCAAACTTAACCATCTCTGCACTGTAGAATACTTTATCCGATATGTACTTTTAAAAAGACTAATAAAACAATAAAAAATCAAATTTCAAAGCACAATAACAATGATAAAAAAAAATTACATATGAGAGAAACAAAAATTTTTAACTTGAAAACTCAATGTAAGAAAATAAATATCTTAATATAATCCAACAAAATCTTCCACTATATAAATAATGTGGTTACAAAATACTCCGTCCGTTCCTTTTTATTTGTCGTTTTAGAAAATTTACTATAAATTAAAAAAGTGTATTTTTGTACTTTATCTTTCTATTATACCCTAATTTTATTTTATTTTATGGAATATATTATGTACAAAAAAATATGAACAAAACAAAAAAAAACAAAAACATTGGACAAAACAAAAACAATAAAAAAATTATATGAAAAATTTTAGTAAAAAAAAAGATACAATAAAAAAATAGGAAGGATGGTATAATAGACAAAATATAACTACCTTAAACTATCAAAACGACAAATAATTTGAAACAAATATTTTTTTCTAAAACGATAAATAAAAAGGAACGGAGGGAGTAATATTTTTTGTAACACTGGCAAACAACAAACATTACCGGGTCTCCACGATCATAATTCAGTTGACAAAGACATTACATATTATTACAGAAACCGAAGTTAGAACCTTAGTATTTTCACTTATTCACCTTAAAAGGTGAAATTATAACAACTAAACTACTTAATAAAAAAATATTACCCCTAAAAAAAGCATTTACTAAAAAATTGGTATAGCAAAACAGCTTTAAGAGATGGCTGAATTACTAATAAATTAAAATATATCAAAATTACTAATTAAGGGATAAGAACTATCAATTAAATAAATTTGTAGTTGAAAGTTTTGAACACACCATCTACCAGACTACTACTCTAAGTAGGCTGTAGTTGCTTAGCTCTATTCGGTGCTTCTGTTTTCTTTTCACGTTGCTATTTCAATTCCTTTCTCTAACCATTGTGGGCCTTGGTCCTTTACATCACAAACCCACTTCTAAAAAATAACTTGGTTTGGACCCACCTACGAAGCAACCCAATAATTTGTATAAGTTAATTTTATCTAGTCAGTTAGTTAGACAAAATGACAAAGTCTTTATATCACAAATATAAGTGAATGAGCTATAGTTCAAACTACCATAATCACATTTGATCTAATGATTTCCATATTTTTTTTCAATTGAATTAGAACTCATCAACATTTGTAAACCAAAACAAAAAAAAAGAACTCATGAACATTTTGTATCGGTTATTAAATCTTTATTCTTTTGAATTGATCTTCCATTTCACATTTATTTTATATACTAGTCATTACATTATGATAACTGTTGGGAAATTATTTAATGTTGTTCGACAAAAATCAGAATGATACCATAATTTTATTAAAATTTTAAAGCATAATTTTTACTAAATCACGGAAATTATATATATTAACGACTATTTTACGATCAATTTAATTAAATGACCCCTTCTCTCATAGAGTTTCACCCACAACGTGTAAATGACCCCTTCTCTCGTACCTTAACTCATCAACATCATCATCATCATCAATATCACCAGATAAACCATCTAATTCTGCCTTTTCAAAGAAATATCAATATTTTTTTGAAGAACATATTAATATCTATTTATATTAACAAACATGCATATTTGTTTTTACTACTAAAAAAACAACAAACATGCATATTTGCAGTGTTATGTTATACTGTCGTGGTTTAATTTATACACAAATCCGGTGAATGAGGCTGCATCTGCCTCCCAAAAACAAAACAAATGAGTACGTCAACTTGCAAACCAAATCACAGCATAAACAAACAAAAACGCACCTGTGACTTTGTATATTCATAGTGTGTTTTATAAGCAACTTTACTTTCAAAATTTAAAAGATTCTTTCGGCTACATTCAATTTGTAATCTAGCCATTCATTTGTCTTCTTTCTTTATTTTATTTTAAATTTTAAATATATGTGGAGAAGATATATGCATTATGGATGCTGGATACTGTTTATTAAAATAGTAATAGATTTTGAATCTAAATCATTATTTTTTATTGAACTTTTAAATATAAATTTTAATCACATAAAAATAAAATAGATCTTGCTCGCCAAAAAAATAAAATAGATCTTGTCCTTATCAATTAAACACAATATATTTTGTCCAATTTTCACATAAAAAAGCACACAAAATGTATTGCCTCCGTACATATGTATCAATAATGGAAACACTTAGTCCCTTTTCGTGGGACTTAGTGTTTCTATTTAACTGTCGTTTTAATCTTTGAAGGGTATGATTTGTCAATTATACTCATTGTCAATTACTCTTATCTTTTCCAATAAAATTAATTATTGTTATATATTTGAAAAACTAAAGTTTCTTTTTATTTTTTTATTTCTTTTGTACATAACATATTAAATTTTTATTTTGTTTTGTAGATAATATATTAGATTTATTGGAAAGAGAAAATGTGTGCAAAAAGAATAGTAACAATTTATTGGTGAATTAAAATGTGTATAATAGGAAGATAAGGTGCAAAAATCCACTTCCTTAATTTGGTGTTACAATTCTAAAAAGACACTTAAAAAGAAACGGATGAAGTATTATATATGGATACGAGCATTTTATTTTATTTTATTTTTAATTTAGAGTAAGGCAAAATGGCTTCAAAGATCTTATTTATCTCTTTTTAAGAGTACTAATAGCGTTCAAATCCAGGACTTTCCGCATTTAAGGCAAAATTGTTTCAAAGATCTTATTTATCTCTTTTTAAGAGCACTAATAGCGTTCAAATCCAGGACTTTCCTAATTTAAGAAGAAATACTATAATATAAATAATCAAATAAATACTTTAAAATACTTTAAAAATTAAACTTAGATTACATATATTTTTACTCACTATATATAAAATTGAATATACTTTAAGTTTATTCGGATCTAAGCTTATACAAAACTTAAAGCTAGTTTGAGAAGCTTATACAAAAATACTAGTACAACTTAGATATATTTTGATCCACGAAATAGATAGAGTTGAGTGTTTGAGTGTGAGTGAGTGATAATAGAAGAGCTTGATGACTTGTGAGATAAAACAAGTATTGAATAATTTGTAGTTTAAACTCTTGTTATGCACCAAACTTTGGAATTTATAGATGTAGAAGACTTTATGTAGCTTGATCTCCAAGCATGTCCATTGTAATAGTTGTTATATAGCCATTGTGCATTCATATGACATCTCAAGATGAATCATTTCACCCATATAAAGGCAATTTCAGAAGGTTCTCCAAACATTCTCCAAATGATTTATGCATATAGGATTAGTGAGTTGTATCCCAATGTATTAAACTTGGTCTACAAGTGTGTTCACTGTATACAATAGTTACACCTATAAATAAATTCACTTTCACAACTATTGATGATGAGTTTTCATCTTTAGTGTAAAATATGTTAGAGCATTCTCTTCATTACAGAGAATGTTCTCCAAAATGGAGAAACTTCATCACTTGAGACATATAAGTTGTTGCTCGTTGATATGGAGTTGTAAGTATGCGGAAGTAACTAGATGTAGATCATGTTGATATGGATTGTTGAAATAACTCCCGTGATAAAGTTTATTCTTTATCTTGTACCAAATTGACTTATAGAAGTTATTATGTTGATGTATGAACTTAGGAGAACTTTTTACTAAGTTTGGCGAACATTCTTTGAACTTTTCTTACAATGTGTGCTAAGTCTTTCTTTATTAGTGAGACACAGGGGCGGTGCTACCTTAAGCCCGGGGGGTTCAACTAAACCCCCTCAGTACCTCAAATATAGACCAATTTTCTATATTGTTTTAGTGTTGAACCCCCTCAAATTTATGCCTTGCACCATTTTCACTCTCTCACCGGTTAAAGTTGCGGTTGAACACTCTAGTCTATCTCACTTGTTAAAGCCGTGCAAGCTGATACACAACAGCCAATGACCAGCTAGTTGTACAAAGTCAAATCACATTGTTTTTATAGTATTGATTAATCTAATTAGGGTGTGCTAGTAATTCAGTCAAAGAGAGATCGTAAATGAATTTTGTTCAGATCCTACAATTTCTAAAATAAAAGTAATTATAAAATTAACTTCCTCTTTTATAATAAAATAAATGTGTCATACTTGTAGGACCAAGCGCTTACCACTACACCAAAAGCAATTGCTGTTAGTGAAAGCGCAACTTAATATACTTATAGTATAGAGTTTTTTTAAGGGGTTGTGCCTAAGCGCCATGAGTTGAGATGTTAAGCCCATCGAATCGTAAGAGTGACGCTGGATTTATTTATTCCAACAATCTCCCCCCCCCCCCCCCCCCCCCAATGTCAGCCGGGGGATTCGAACCCATGACCTTGCTCTGATACCACTTGTACTTTTTCTTTCAATTTTGTCTCCAGCATAATCAACGTCACAAAAAGCTATCAAGTCAAAAATAGAATCTTTTTGAAAACGTGCACATAGACCTACTACAAAAACAATATCTGGTCTACTAGCAGTTAAGTACAACAGAGATCCAACCATACCTATGTACTCTTTTTCAGAGACAATTTTACCCTTTTCATCATTGTCTAAAAATGAAGATGGATGCATGGGAGTTGCCATTATTTTGGCTTCACTCATTTTATATTTTTTGAGAATATATTTAATATATTTTTCTTGACAAATAAAAATACCATTTGTTTCTTGTTTAATTTGTAGACCAAGAAAATATCTTAATTCTCCCATCATACTCATTTCAAATTCATTTTGCATGAGATGAGAAAAGTCTTCACATATTTTTTCATTTGTTGATCCAAAAATGATATCATCAACATATACTTGAACAATTAATAAATCATTTTGATCAAACTTTCTAAAAAGAGTTGTGTCAATTTTTCCTCTAGAAAAATTGTTTTTGATTAAGAATGCACTTAATCTATCATACCAAGCTAGAGGAGCTTATTTTAGACCATATAAAGCTTTTGAAAGTTTAAACACATGATCTTGTTTTTGTTTGTTTTCAAAACCAGGAGGTTGATGAACATAAACCTCTTCATTAAGAAAATCATTTAAAAATGCACTTTTAACATCCATTTGAAATAGTTTGATATTTTTATGAGATGCATAAGCTAAAAGAATTCTTATTGCTTCTAACATTGCAACTGGAGCAAAAGTTTAATCATAATCAATACCTTCTTATTGATTGTAACCTTGAGCAACAAGTCTAGCTTTGTTTCTAATAACTTTATCTTCTTCATTCAACTTGTTTCTGAACACCCATCTCGTTCTTATTATTGAATGATTTGTAGGAGATGGAACAAATGACCATACTTGATTCTTTTCAAACTGAAGAAGTTTTTCTTCCATTGCTTCTACCCATGATTTATCAATAATGGCTTCTCCAATGGATTTTGGCTCTATCTGAGAGATCAATGCCATGTTGCTTTCATTTTCTTTAAATGAAAATCTTGTTCTTACTCCATCAGTTGGTTTTCCAATGATTTGATCTGAAGGATGACTCCCAACAATTCTTAAAGTTTTTGGAGGAAGTAAAGAGTCTTCTTCTTCCTTTTGAGCTGGAGTATCTTGAATAGTTTGGGTTTCTTGTTCTTCTTCGTTGGATGGTATTATGAGATCATCAAATTCATCAAAGACAATGTGTATGCTTATCTCCATAGTTTGAGTTCTTAAATTATATATTCTATAACTTTTAGAGTTTGTAGAATATCCTAGAAAAATAGCTTTGTCTGATTTTGAATCAAACTTACCAAAATTTTCTTTTGTGTTTAAAATATAACAAAAACAACAAAAAAATATGAAAATATGAAATGTTTGGTTTTCTATTTTTCCAAAGTACATATGGGGTTTTGTTTAAAAATTTTCTAATTGAAACACGATTCAAAATATAGCAAGATGTATTTATAGCTTCATCCCAAAAATATTTTTCAACATTTGATTCATGTAACAACGTTCTTGCCATTTCTTGTAAGGTTCTATTTTTTCTTTCAACTACTCCATTTTGTTGAGGAGTTCTTGCACAAGAGAAATTGTGAGAAATTCTATTTTCATCAAAGAATGATTTAAAAGAAGAGTTTTCAAATTCTCCCCATGATGACTTCTGACAAAAATGATATTTGAGCCTTGTTCATTTTGAACTAGTTTTCAAAAGTTTTTGAAGGCATCACAAGATTCATATTTATTTTTCAAAAATAAAACCCATGTGAATCTAGAATAATCATCTACTATAACAAAACCATATTATTTTCCACCAAGACTAGTGGTGTTGACATGACCAAATAAATCAATGTGAAGAAGTTCCAGATGTTTTTTAGTTGAAATAAAATCTTTTGGATGAAAACTACTTTTGACTTGTTTTCCTCTTACACAAGTTTTGCGTACTTTATCTTTGTCAAACTTTATTTTTGGAAGACCTCTTACTAAATCAAGTTGAGATATTTTTGAAATAGTTTTCATGCTTACATGACCAGCTCTTTTGTGCCACTTATCTTATTCAATAGACATAGAACATGATTCAGCTGGAATGTCATCTAAGTATAAAACATATAAGTTTTTCTTTCTTGATCTAGAAAAGAAAACTTTTCCTGAGGAGGTTTGTTTAACTTCACAAATATTTGGTTTTAAAAATGACTTCAAAACCACTATCACAAAGTTGACTAATACTAAGAAGATTATGTTTAAGACCTTCAACATATTGAACATTTTCTATTTTTGCAGAATCATTTTTACCTATGATACATTTTCCTTTTATTTGTGCAGTATTATTATTTCCAAACGTAACTGATCATCCTTCCTTTTGCGCGAAGGAGAGGAAACATCTTCTATCTCCTGTCATGTGTTTTGAACAGTCACTGTCCAAAAACCATGGCTTTTTCTTTACCCCTTGATAAAGTACCTGCATTTTGATTTTGTGACACTTTAGGTACCCATATCATCTTGGGTCCTTGAGGGTTAGTTTTAACAAAATGACATTCATTTTCTTGATGATCAAATTTTTTGCGGAAAAAGCTTTGTTTCAAGTTTCTTTCTGTATGACGATAACGTTTTGGTTCATTATAAAACTTATGTTCTAATTTTTTCTTTTGTAAACAATTAGATTCTAGGTGACCAATTTTGTTACAAAAAGAACACTTTACCTTAATTTTTCTTTTGTCAGGAATAAAATGGTTCTTGTATAATTTTTGACTTTTTGTATTATCAAAACCTAAACCTAATTTTTAAAAAAATCCTGATTGTGATCCCATAATGTTTTGAAAAGTTTATGTAGATTTTATGTATCATGTGAGATCATTTCTAAGTTCTTTTATTTCAATCTTTAGCAAAGAGTTTTCCTTTTTTCTTGATCAGAAGTGTCTAAAGATAGGTTTTGCTTAAAGTTAAGTTCTTGAATAATTTTCTTAAGTTCATTATTTGAACAAAGAAGTATTTCTTTTTCTTCTTTGATTTCTGAAACTTCTTTTTGTAGTAAAAGACATTGCTTAGATAAGAAATTAGAATCAAGTAGTAAACTATCAAAGTTAGTTTCTAATTCATCAAATAAACGAGTTTTATAAAAAATGAATACCTCTTCATTGTCTGAATTTGCCATCAGATAGATGTTGGCTTCTTCTTCTTCGTTTGTTTCGGTTTCATCATTATCTTCCCAGGTGGCCATCATTGATTTTTTCTTGAATGGAAATTTCCTAGGAGTTTTCCTTAATGGACATTCTGATTTGTAGTGACCAGATTGTTGCATCTGAAACAAGTTACTTGACTTTTGTCAAAGTAATTTTTTGAATTATCTTTTCCTACTGAAAAATTCTTTCTAATTTGATCTCTTCTTCTCAACATTCTCTGAATCTTACTAGAGATGAAGGCTAATTCACTTTCAGCTTCTTCTTGTGTTGAGTCTATGTCTTTAGTTTCTATTTCTAAAGAACATGTATTATTTGTTTCTTTTTGGGAAGCTTTTAAAGCAATAGTTTTATTTTTCTTTGAAGGTTTGTCCCCTTGAAGAACAACCTCATGAGCTCTTAGAGATCCAATAATATCTTCTATGGGAAGAATTTTTAAATCCTTGGTTTGAGTAATAGCAGTTACCATAGGTCTCCAAGAAATTGGAAGACATCTTAGGATTTTTCTAATTCTATCATGTGTTAAGAGAGATTTCCCAAGTGACCTTAATTCATTTATTATAGAAGTAAACATTGAGAACATTTCATCAATACTTTCATTTTCACCAATTTCAAAGGTTTCAAAATTATTTACTCCTATGTCTATTCTAATTTCTTTTACATGTTGTTAGTGAAGGTGCAACTTAATATACTTATAGTATAGAGTTTTTTTAAGGGGATGCGCCTAAGTGCCATGAGTTGAGATGTTAAGCCCATCGAATCGTAAGGGTTACGCTGGATTTATTTATTCCAACAATATTAAATAGTGTCTCCGATGTACTTGGTAAATTTACTAAAAAAAGAAATAAAAGATAAAATTAATGTTGGTAAGGTGACTTACTTTTAAGGTTTTGAATGCACAAATTTCAAGATAAATTTTTTCTATTAATATGATTAAGTAATGTCTTGGGGCACCGTTTAACATTTTTCTAAATAAATTACTCTCTTTTGTACAAAACATTGGTTGAAACTAAAATTAATCCTTATATAGGCACAACCACAAATAAAAATTATTTGGACACAAATTAAAAAATTTAAATGTAAAGTAATTTAATCACATCATTTAATCTCTTTTCAATTAATATTTTAAAATTTATGTGTGTGCGCTTAAATGAAAATTATTTAGAGTTGTGTAATGCAATCACTAAATGACTATTTTCTTATAATGATTGTAATGACAACAGACAAAATCATTACTAAATTCAAATCATGATACACTAATGTAAAGAATAAAAATATATGTCATTTAGTTTCAAAGTAATTCTTGCATTTGGCCGCCACAATGTGGGAAAAACAACCACAAAATGCAAACCTTGGTCAATTTACCGACGGCTATGATCAGCCGCAAAAATGGTCGATGGTAATATTTACCGACGGCCATGCCCCTCACTAAATTTGATATGATTTTTTTTTTTAAATATTTTTTTTTATTATTTCAATTATTTTGTTCATTTAAATTCATCCTTCATCAAGCAACTCAGATACATCAAATTCATCCTCCTTCATCAACACCTCCTCCATCATCACAAACCACCATTATCAAATCACTACCACCACCACCATCATCATCCTCCACAAACCAACTCAAATAAAACAACTTTCATTAAACCAATCTTTTCCATCAAACTTAATAAAAAACAAAACGAATAAAGAGGAAACCGAAAATCAAAAACAAAAAATTAAAAAAAAATATAGAAATCAAGCAGGAAGAAGTAGAACGAAGAAGAAGCAGATCTAACCTTTTCTCGTTGTGATGTGTTGAAGAAGGAAAGATGCTCATACCTATTGTGATGTGTTGAATGAAGAGAAATGAGTGAATAAGTGTTTGTGTGAGTGTTGGTGTGAGTGAAGAAGCAAACTTCAAGGTTTTTTTATTTGTTTTAATCCTGCAACATTTACCAACGGTTAGGACCGTCAGTAAATGTCCAAACAGCAACATTTTATTTATTTTTTTAAATCCTAAAACATTTACCGACGACCAGGACTGTCAGTAAATGTCCAAACTTCAACGTTTTTTATTTTGTTTAATCCTGCAACATTTACCGACGACAGGACCGTCAATAAATGTCCAAACTGCAAAATTTCGTAAAATGAAAGGACAAAATATATTTAACCCTAAACATAACAATTATTTTTCCATGCCACGTAAGCTTTCCGTCAGTGACATGAAAAAATTGACGGATTGGACTAATCTTGATAACAGAAAATTTTATGGGATTTTTTTTACCATTTTTAAGATGTAGGGATCATTCTTGACAATTTTGCAAAATGTAGGGACTAAAAATATATTTAACCCTATTAAAAACAGACCCCCGATTAAAAATAAGGATTAAATATGTTTTTAATCCTTATAAAATAACAAACTTTTAAGTTTAGTCCCTCAAAAATATGTAATCACTTTTAGTCTCTATTTGCATTTTATAGGGATAAATTTGAGGAGCTAAAATACTTATTTTTTGTAATTGTATTTTGAAAATAATAATTATTTTTGCAACCTGCAATATTATGGAGGACTAAAACTACAATTAAAATTTGTAAAAAAAAACTACAATTAAAATTTAATAGACAACTAAACTTGAAAGTTCCAATACTTTTATACTTGGCTTTGTCTAAAATGTACACCACATTAAGTGGTGCATGATGCACAAATTAGCGATTTCATTATAACGAATACGAATTTTACAAAATTAACCGTTAGTTTGAAAGTTTATATCATATAGATCATCCATAATTTGATATATTGTTGAGATCTATCAAAATTAACGGTATTTATTTAATAAAAAAAATCAATAACCTTTTTTTTTGAAGCAAAAATAATAATAATCAATAACCTGTCACACATGTCTTTAATAGGGATGTTAATTTGCATCCGTCAAAGCGGATCCCCGAGATTTTTCCCCGCTTGGAGATCCGTAAACGGAGATTTTTCCCCGTGGGGACGGGAATGGAAGCAAAAATTCCCCTGCGGGCACTTCGGGGCGGGGATCGGGGATTAAACATCCGTCCCCACTGGTTCCCCGAATCCGTCCATATATACTTAAATATATATTATTACTATTATTATTATTATTATTATTAAATGTTGATTCTTTTTAAAAAAAAATAAAAAAAAGTAACTGAGGAGTCATTGTCCATTATTTTTTATAGTGATCGATCGTTCATTGTTTTTTGTATGAAATACATTATGTGTTATTTTGATCATTAAAAAAAAAGATGCAAAATTTTTTTTTTAATAAAAAAGAAAAAATAACGTCATAATTTTGATAGAAAAATATAGAAATTTGGAATATTTGATCTCCGCAGGTATCGTGGGGATGAGGATGGATGCAAAATTTTCCCACGGACACTTTGGGGCGGAGAATGGAAAACTTCCTCTGCACATTTCCCGTCCCGTTGACATCCCTAGTCTTTAAACAAGTTATACTATTAAATACTACTAAAAAAAGAGTTTAGTCTCATTCATTGATTAAATCATTAGTCTATTTAGTCATAAATTTAAATATTAGTTTCCGTAAAAAAAAATGATTTGTTTACTATAACACTCACTCCGTTCTTAATTATAAGTAAAAGTAAACTTTTATGATTTATTGAATTATTAATATATCTGATCTATATTATAGACTAAATACATTAATTTTTAAATGAATCTAAAAAAACATTTTGCTCCTAATTAAGAAGGGAGGGAGTATTTTGTAGTGGGAAGAAGGAGAAGGAAATGAAAAGAGAAAGAGTGGAAGGTGGTATCCAAGGCGGTTTACACACGTGTGTGAGGAGGTGGAGACAAGCTTCACACGAATCACGCCACACCCTCTCTTTCTCTCTCTCTATCTCTAGTAGCCCGCCCAGTCTTTCACTCTAGAAAAAAAGGTTTGTATCTATGTCGTCAGCATTTCGGTAGTAGTAGTATTTTGAAAGTTCAAAAAAAATACTACCAAACCCCACTCTCTCTCTCTCTCCCCTCTCCTCAGTGAGAGTCTCTCCAATAACGGGTCTCCATTAATGCACCTTCTCCTTTCTCTCTCCCACATTATTTTCACCCCCCACTCACTCACACTAATACAGTTTCTAGTTACTAGTTACTACTTTCTTTCTTTCTCTACTACTACCTCAAATCATTCCTCCCTCCATTCTCTTTTCTTTTCAATCTGTCTCCTCCTCCTCGCGCCTATCACGCTCTCTCTCTCACCTTTTTCTCTTTTCATTATTATTATTATAATAACATCTATTTCCAAAATTAGCTCACTATCTTCCTCCTCCTAGGGTTTTTCCTTCTCGATCTGCATTTCTTCCTCTTTCATGATTCCGAGCTCGCTATGGACAAAATCAAATCTCACCGCTCCAACTCCAAACAAGGTCTCTCTCTCTCTCTCTCTCTGATTTTGAACTTCACTTTTAGCTTCAATTATCAACCACACTACTTCGTCTTCGTCTTTTTTACTCTTCTTCATTTTCATACTTTGTTTTCAGCTTTACATTCATAACTGTTTTTATTTATTTATTTTAGTTTTTCGTTTTATTATTTACTTAATCGCAATTTATTTTTTCGTTAATTATTTCAAATTTTTAATTTCTAATTAGTAGCAAAAATTCTTCTATGTTCATCAAGGATTAGTCTCTTTGTACGCTAATTTAACTTACTAGAGTTCCAATTTTAAACAGAGTATGGAAAAAACTAGTCACAAGTCAAATTATTAATCATTTTGATTTTCAGGGACCAAATTTTTTTCTTCTGCTTTTTAACTTTTCTAGCGGTGCTTTTGGCATGATTTTGTTAGTTTTCATCATGATTTTTTCTTCGATTATGATGTACTTTGATTATACATTACTCCATGTATCAATTGAATCACAATGGATTGGACTGTTCTTCTTCTACTGTTGTTATTTTTTTTTTTATAACAAGATGTTGATTGCTTCCTTTCATTGATTCTAGTAATTTGGAATAGTATTTATTTACTCATCAATGTTTAATTAATTGTTCCAATTATCTGCTTATGAATCTTCATTACATGCTAATATTGTTGTTGTTTAATTCATTTTCAGTGAAAGATCAGATTCATAAACAGCGACAACATCCGAATTTATCTCCTGATTCTAGTTCTTCCAGTGGTGGGGTTGCAGACAAAGATTCGGTGAGCTGGTTTTCCCTTTTTCGTCTTAATATTTTCACAGTTGGTTATGAATTTATGTTATCATTGTTTTTTTTGACAGTCATGAATGGGGAAAGTTCATTTCTCAAATTTTATTGAGTTGTTTAATTATGCACCGTGTCAGATTTAGAAAAGATAAAAGTAGAACTAACAATTATAGTAACTGTGCTGAATTTTGCAGTTCTCATTTAAATTTGGGTGGAAATCTTCTAAGCAATCAGTTGGAACTCCGATTAAGAAGTTATTAGCCGAAGAGATGTCACCGGTGACTGAATCCAAGAGAAGATCCCCGGGTGTTATAGCTAGATTGATGGGTCTTGATGGCCTTCCGTCACAGCAGTCTACTAATAAGCAGCACAAGGATCTACAGAAGTCAACACCTTTGGAGAAAACTCGAAACAGAGGAATGGTAAATGAAGGCCGGTCGTCTAGGAGAAGCTCAAGGGACCAGGAAGAATTTAAGGATGTATTTGAGGTTTCAGAGATCCCGAAGGTAGAGAGCGGTAGGTATTCATCTTCAAACTTAAAGGTCAATGAAGATGAAATGTCATTTATTGAACAGAAGTTCATGGATGCCAAACGCCTTGCGACTTATCAGGATTTTCAGTCTTCAAAGGATTTCCATGATACACTTGAGGTTTTGGACTCTAACAAGGATCTTCTGCTAAAGTACTTGAAGCGGCCAGATTCTTTGTTTAAAAAGCATTTGAATGATCTGCAAGATACCCCTTTCCAATCACATTCCAGTCATGTAGAATCAACTAATATGGAGAACTTTGAACATGATTTCAATTGGAGGTCAGATAGGGAGACAACACAGGTGAATTACAATAGGTTTCATCAGAAGCAGCGTGATGGTTATCATGGCCAATTTGACAAAAGGCGTGTGATGCATAATTCACCAAGATCATCAAAGCACCAGTTTAAGGGTAGCCACGAACAAGGTGCAGTCCCAACAAAAATTGTTGTCCTAAAACCGAATCTTGGAAAATTGCAGAATGGTACCAGAATTGAATCATCACCTTGTTCTCCGCGTAGTTTTTTGTCAGAACATGGAAATCATGCTGAATTTCCAGATGTCAGAGTTAGAGATACTGAAATGTATCAAAAAATAAATTTGCCGGACAGTGCCAGGTCTTTTAGGCACAATTCTTTAGAATCTAGAGAGATTGCAAAGGAAGTAACTAGGCAAATGAAAAACAGTTTGAGCAATGGTTGCACGTTGTCTTCCTCTTCTAGAATTAAAGGGTACAATAGAAATGATAGTTCAAGCAGTGTTTCTGGGAATGAATCTCCAGAGGAAATAACAGCAACTTCGGGTGACCCGTTTGACTTAAATAAACGTCGCAGACGGTCACCGCATTCTTGTGAATCATCTGTGAGTAGAGAGGCAAAGAAGAGATTATCAGAGAGGTGGAAGATGGCACACAAATCTCAAGAGGTGCAAGGCACCAGCAGGAGCAGCACACTGGGTGATATGCTAGCATTCCCTGGTAAGAGAATAAAGGGTACACATTTTGACGGCATGACTACTGGGGAAGGTTTCTATGATAAGTTTGCTCACAATGGTGAACCTTCTGAGTGGGTTGAACCACTGGGTATCAGCAGCAAGGATGGTTGGAGGGATGCAAGCATTGGAAGTTTGTCGAGGTCAAAATCTCTTCCTGCTTCTTCTACTGTGTTTGGAAATCCTAGAACATACTTGTGTGCCGAAGCACTTCGTAATGATCGATATATGGTGCCAAAGGACCTTAAAAGGGAGAGGAGAAGAGCGACAAAGACTCTTGATCATAGACATGGTATGACTTCTAGAAGTACAATATCTGGACACAAGAAGTCTTGGTCTTTGCATTCATTGAAGCAGGAAGTTAGCGAGTTTTCTCCTGACTTAAATGCAGTTCAAAGTAACATAAAGATCAAGCTTGAAGAAGATTCACCCAATTTAGAGGTTCTGGCTCCTGAAGCCTTTGATCAACCCCTTAGAGATACAAGTGCTGTTAATGATGTTATTGCGGACGCGGCAAATGAAAACTCTGAACCTTCTTCGGATAAGGTGCTTCCTGGATCATCGTCCTGTGTCTTGATAAAAGGCGAGAGAAGTGTTGTTGACAAATCCAATCCAATGCAAGAGGTTAGGTTTCTACTCTCTAGCAATGTTATTTTGACGTTAAGTTTATTGATACTTTACAATAGCTATGACCATCTTAATTCTATGAAACAATTTCAACTCACAGTTTGTGTTGATTTGACTCTTAACTATATTTACCTCAGATCACATAAGCCAGTTAACCAATTAATTTCTCATAAAGATAGTTAGCCAAAAACTTTGTTTTAATATACATATGAGTGTTGATTTGACTCTTAACTATATTTACCTCATATCACATAAGCCAATTAACCAATTAATTTCTCATAAGGATAATTAGCCAAAATCCTTGTTTCAGTTTACATGAATGTTGATTTCAAATGTGTTATAAACTATTAATACACAACAGCACATTTCACAACTATTTAGATGCTACCTTAGATGTATTCATACATTTTTTACATTACGAGAGGATAGTTCTATTTTGTCAATGATCAAGTATTCTGGCCAGTAATTATTAGTTTAAATATTTCAAAGTTCTGTTAAGTTTCTTGTTCTGATTTGATATTGTTGTAATATTTCAGGACGTAACAGCTGGTTCTACTGGTGGAAATTCAGTCCTCCCTGAAGCACCTGTGGCTGGACTTGAATCTCCATGCTGTAAAGATGCTGATCAGCCCAGTCCAATCTCAGTTTTAGATCCTTCTTTTACAGATGATCTGTCATCTTGTTCTGAATGTTTTGGAAGTGTTAGTGCTGATCTACAAGGTAAGGAAACTGGTATTTATTTTGATTATTCTTTAATGATACTGTTGTGTGTAGACCTCACCTTATGTTTGAATCCATAATTGTTTGCTTTAGTTACTAAATCCTCTCTGCCATGTGTTATCTTATAATTTCCATACCAATAAACAGCAAGAAGAGTTAAGTATTTTGTGTAATATTAAACCCTACAGTATTTATTAACATCTTATAATATTACGGTTTAACAATTGGCTGGAAAGCAAATTTTCATGTAATTTTCCATTTTAGCTTGCTCACATCTGCCATGTGTTTTCTTATAATTTCCATACCAATAAACAACAAAAGTTGCGTATTTTGTGTAGTACTAAACCCTACAGTATTTATTAACATCCTATAATATGACGGTTTAACAATTGGCTGAAAAGCAAATTTTCATATAATTTTCCATTTTAGCTTGCTCACATTCTTGATAATAATAAATATAAAGTGGTATTTAATGTAGAAAGTTGAAACGAATTGTGATATCCAATCTTAGATTTTTACTTCAGAGAATTTATTATTTGACTATAGCAAGGTGTGTTTCATGGGCAAAAAAGCAAACAAACTGCAGTGTCGATAACTTAATGATGAGCTCATCAATCTCTGTGGCCAATCATGTTAATGCATTTGAGGTCTTAGTATATCTTAACATTATCGTGCTAATCATGTTATATGCGATAGTTGAGATTTGATTTGAATAGTTGTTATATTTATTAGACATGATAAATCAGCAGCACAAATGAATTTGTTGCTCATACTTCCAATGATCTTTTGCTTAGAACTTTTCATCAATTTATTACTGAGCTCTATAATAGAAGAGATATATTTCTTTTAAGTTTGTCTGTGATGCTTGTGCATTTTTTCCAGTTTCCTTGTTGTAATGAACCTTTACTGTTGATATAGGGCTTCGAATGCAACTCCAGTTGCTGAAGTTGGAATCTGAAGAACATGTGGAGGGACCTATGCTAATTTCAAGTGATGAAGATGGTGAGGAAGCATCTGTTGGAATGTTAGAAGTCAATTCATTATGGAGAACCGAAGATAGTTGGGAGTCTTCCTACATTATTGATGTCTTGTCTGAATCTGCTATTGTTGAGGCTCAAACTGATAATATTTTGGAAGTTTGGCATTCTCTAGAAAGCCCCGTGAGTCTGTCCGTGTTTGAAGAACTCGAAGAGAAGTACGATGATTGGACTACTTGCTCAAGGTCTGAAAGAAGATTGCTTTTCGACCGCATCAATTCAGGAATTGTCAAGATTCATGAGCAATTTACTAACCTACAACCATGGATGGGAAATGCAGCTCTAAGTTTTGGATCAAAAAGGATTAATGGGCTTAAAGATGGTCTTTTCCAGATGCTAGGGAGCCAAGGAAAGGTAGAAGATGATGTCCTGGGTAAGTTGCTGATTGCGGAGTCTCAATGGTTGAAATTGAGAGATGACATTGATGTAATAGGCAGAGAAGTTGAGAGATTGATATTAGATGATTTAGTTGCAGAAATAGTCGGTATCTAGAAATTTTGTAGCTGGAGAGAATAGTGTCCTTAGATGTTTCCTAGCGATGTAAATCAAATAGGGCAATGTTAATTTCATCTGAAGATGAATAAATGGATAATAATCTTTCTTTCTTTTTTTTTTTTTTCACAGAATGGATGATAATTACTCAACATTTATGAGGATGTGAATAAGTTTACTGAAAATGGAAGAGAGCTAGCCATGGTAGTTTAGCTTGGATTTTAAAAAAAGACGGTTTATTTATTTTACTTTATTTTATTTCCAACTCGCCGGAGGTAAAACAACCTGTGTTTTAGAGGGAATTGATTTTAAAGAAGGGTCATGTTAAACTACCTAAACGTAGAAACTTTATATTTAATGATACAAAACATTTATACACAAGTTGTAATAAATTTTTACCATATTTATACTCTTAAGATGTGCCTTAAGGGCACATGTTAACATTCCCCTTTAAAGAAATTGTGGAAAAAGAAAAAACAGCTTCATACATAGTGTTTCCCCAAAAATCTCAAAAAAATCATGCACAATAATAATGTAAAACATCTTCGATCCTTTTTTGTTTTGTTTGCAGGCACGTTGCTTTGTGCAGTAACGAGTAGAGAGTTGCTGCACGTTGCTTTGTGCTGTAGCGAGTAGGGGTGGACAACGGGTAGGGCGGGTTCGGGTCTAAAAACACCATCCAACCCAACCCACGGTTGCAATAATGAGGCCCAATCCGACCTGTTATCAAAGTTTGGTTTTTACGGGTTTAGTTTGTACAGATTGACAGTTTAACGGATCGGTTAATTCGATTTTGAATCAAACAACTATTGTTTACATAAACCGAAGAAAAAAAAAGGTTTAGATCTATTTCATCAAGAGTCAAACATCCAGTAATACAAAATAAAACTTAAACAACAAAACAACAAAACAACAAAAACACAAGGAAAATAAATTGAAATATGAGAAAAACAAAGAAAAGAAATAAATCTTAAACAAATAAATGGAAATATGAGAAAAAACAAAGAAAAGAAATAAAACTTAAACAACAAAACAACAAAAACACAAGGACAATAAGTTGAAATATGAGAAAAAACAAAGAAAAGAAGATGATAGCGATGATGATGATGAAGAACTAAAAAGAAGAGAGGAAGAAGAAATATTGAGATTGTATTGCTAGAGATAAAATCCAATTATTATTATGCATTAGTGGAGAGATATTTGTCTCTTGTAACTTTCCTTTTCAGTATTGAGAAGTGAAAATTATTTTTGGCTTATACCTCACTACAAGTACTTGAATCTTTTGACAGATTTAATTAACACTTATTTATTTTGTTGAAAGATAACTCAAGCACCCGAGACTAGAGACTATTGGATTAAGGTACACTTATTTATTTCTGCAAATTTAACTTTAAGTAATAGACAACAATTTTCAGAAATTCTTATTTTTATAACATCAGCTATTAAGTATAGAAATGGAAAAAAGTGAAAAACATAGGGCGCAAGTAACCAAAAGTAACCAATATGGTGGCAAAAGAAGATCTCCCTTCAATCATAGTATCAAATCTAATCTAATCCATTACGTTACATTTTGACTCCATTTATTCTTCTTTCTACATTTCACCCCTTTCCTACTTCTTGAACCCCGTTTCACCTTTTCTTTCATGAGAGTTCACAAAATTAATCAGCAATCAAATGGTGTATTTTAAGTTGGATGAGAGTCTATCCCGAGGGCTTGAGAAGTTATTGTCAACCTTGTTGTCTTTTAATGAATGAATGAATGAATACAAATTCACTCATTCTGTCATATTTGATCCCATGTGCAACCTTTATCATGAGTCATTGTCAAGTAACTCGTACCCCTGCAACCGGGCCAACTCTAGCCATATTTTGGATGTTCTAACTAACTTGTTGGGGTAAGAGAGTCCATGAATCATTTATATTAGACTAAAATACAACTAATAAGTAAGTTTGTTTGATATTAGATCTTAATTCAAAATTTTAATACATTGAATTTATGAATACTCTCATCAATATCTATAAAATGTTTAACTTTCACTTTTTAAAAAATATGAAATTTCTAACCCCGCATTTGCTATACACAACATAATAAAGTCTCAATTTCTTGGAGCCTCTACCAACGTGCGGCCAAATTTTTATTTTCTCATTTTTGGTTGACAAGGTTGAAACTATTCTATCTATTTTTTCCCAATGCATTAACAAACATATACTATATGCTGCAAACAATTTTTTTGAGTAGGAATCAAATTTGATACTTTAGAGTTTACAACATTCAACTATCCCTTGTGCTTGAAGATTCGTATATGTTATTCGAACATAAATGATCACGATGCTTTAACTCCAACTCCAAAACTTAAATAAATAAAAGAATATAACATCAATTTAGCCTTTAAAGTAACAATTTATCTCTAATTTAACCGTAAAGTATAAGTTGTCCATATATAAAATTTGTCACTTTAATTAGTCCATGTTATTAAGATGGATTAATCCAATGGATTTTCATATATTTTAAAGATTAAGATATGGAATTTTATATATTTTTATTGCAGAAAGAATGATACTTCGAGAATTAATCCTGACAAAATCATCGATTTTTAAGTTTAGTCCTTCAAAAAAAATTATTCGCGTTTAATCCCTATTTTCATTTTTTGTAAAAAGTTTTCAAAATAGAAACTATATACAAACTGCATGAACCTGAAACCACCTCAGATTTCAAAGTCAATACTACTGGACCACCTCAAGTAGGTTATAATAAAAGTTACCATTAAAAGTTTAGATGAACTAAACTTAAAGAATATTATTTATTTTTTTAACTTAAGAAAAGAAGGACTTGTACTTGGGCAAACACTTATAAAAAACTACATGGCATGTGAATAAGGACATGGCTGAACAGATTTCAAATGGGATAGAAATAAAACTAGCCAAGACATGAGGCTCCTTTCAATTAATTTCTTTCTCTCTGAAGATAAGAGACAACACTAACAGTGTACTACATAGAAGCACTTAAATAATTGACCATTTCTACTCTGTCACAATTTTATTATCTATATATAGTGCCAAACACAGTATTATTATCGTGCTATTTTGTCATGTCACCTCGAAAAATAAAACTCTTGTGACTTGTGACAGTAGGAAATTTTTTTCTCAAGAAGAAAGTACCAATACATTTTAGAGAATTTTTGTAATCAGAATTGAATAAATATTTCTAAACCATTTCCACATTTTAACTACTTAAGCATTTCATTTTCATTAATGTGCATTTCTTATTTTATATAAAACTTAATTTAACAATTATTTGTACACAATGAATGAGTTTATGGTTCATGAATTAATGCATGCAAATTTTTTGATTTTACTCTCTACCACCTTCTTACTGCTTTCAAAGACATAGCAACTCTTGCTAACATCTGCATTTACTTTTTACAATAATTAAACTAAGTATATTAAAACATACATGAATCTAACTCCCGAATCAGATGAAGCGGTCCGGTGGACTGGATACTGACGGTAAAAACAAAAATAAAAACATACATGAATGTAAATAAATATTCTACTTTCCTCTGAATTAGATGAATTTTGTTTGTTTGATGTCAGATTCAACTTGTGGCCAAAATTGTGCATTCTTCACCTTTGATATGCTTTCCAAGACACTAAATGGAGTCACATCTCCGACTACCGTCACCTTCTTTGCAGCAAAATCTATGTTGAATGAGCTAACTCCTGTCCATATATACAACGAACAACTTTAAGATCTCATATTCGGAACGGACTCAGACGTATTTATTGATCTTGACAGTTCGATCTTACATCAACCGTGAAAATTATAAAAAAAATTGTTTAGCGAAAATGTAACGTTAGTTAATTGATTTCAAATCGATGGTCGAGTCAATTAATGTTTATTCTTTAAATCTAGGGAGTTAGACTCTTCTTACCTTGCATTCTAGTGAGGTGTTTCCTCACTTTCCCTTCACATGCTCTGCAATGCAAAGAAACCCAAAGTACTACAACCTGCTTAAATATTTACTCAAATCATCACTTATTCAACATTCAAGTTCTGCACAATGCTTCAAATCATACCATAAAATAAAATTGGAGAGGCTTTAGAAAGAAACAAATGAAGAAAATTCAAATTGGAAAAATCCTAAATAAGTTCCATAAAAGAAAACCTTACAAATCATTGACAAGGACATCAACACCAGACATGTAATAATTTGAAAAAAGTGTTCGTCACTGGGATAAGTCTTCAATCTGAAGTGTCAGTGCTACGTAAGTAGAGAAAACAAAAACTAACCTGGTCTGGCGAACTAGATTTTGGAGAAGAAGAATTAGAGAGTTTAGATGCAGGGTTGGATTCATCTAGAACAACAATTTCAGCATTTTTATCATCAACCTTAGTTAATGCCAAAACAGGATCATTATCTATTGAACCATCTAAAAATGCTGTGTTACTAAGCAAAGATCTAGTTGAACCATGTGGAGTGATTGAATCAGCAGGTAACTTGATCGATCTCCTTTTCAGAATGAAATCAATTGGCTTAGAATAGTAACTCTTGTTAACATGTTCAGTAACCTTTTCTTCTGCTGTAATTTTCTTCTTTTCCTCATAAACTTTAGTTCCATTTTTCATGTTGTGTCCATTATTACTTGTCTTGGAAGAAGAAGTAGAAGAGGTTTTTTTCTTGGGATCAATAGGTAGCTGAGAAGAAGAACATGGAGCAGCTATAGTTTTGGAAGTGCTTCTTCTTGAATCATTGATAATAGGGTTGTGGCGATCAATGACTCTGCCTCCAAGTTGAATGGTATTGGAAGATGAACATGAAGCTTGTTCCATGCTAAGACATATTGCTGTTGAGGCTTGAGAAGCACAGAAAATATCCATTCTTTTCATCTTTAGGATATCAGAAACAAAGAATTTGTGGTTCCTAGAGATTCTGTAGCTAGTTAGCACAGAGAGAAGGTGATGATATAAAGAGAGAAAACTACTAACAATGTAGTACAAATACAAAATAAAAGCTTGATATGGTAGGTACTGATTGCTTTTAAGTTTTGTTTGTTTTTAAGGGCAGAAATAGAGATAGTAAGAGGGTTGAGATAGAGGAGCCTAAGCCTTCCGATTTAAAATCAATTGTTGAAATTCACTACGGTGTGAAACTGCGTGTAGGTAGGATTAATTTGCATTTATAAATTATTTATTTATAGATAACGAATTAATAAATTTATACTTCTATATTAATTTATACTTAGGAGTAGCAAATTAGAAATCTCTCCGCGAAACCAAATCACTGGCTCAAGTGGTTAATGAGTTTACGAAAGGACGAATTTTGGGAGAACCCGAGTTCGATTCGTGGGTGGAACAATTTTTTAGTGAGACTTTACTTACTTCACAACTGAACTTTGGACTACTAGGGTCCCTTTTCCTAACAACCAGATAGTTAAATGGATTACCGGAGCATATTTTTCTAAGAAGGAGATGGTTAAAAAAAAACATTTTACAATGTACTGCCTAGAATTACATAAAAATGAGAACAAAATAATTGAGTGTGAGGTATATAAGTGTATGGAAACATATAAGGGATGAATGTATTAGTGTGTACAAATTACAATGAAACGGAAACTTGTATTAGTGTGTTTGTTTCAACTCAAAGTAGATAAAAAGGTTTAAATTTTGCCAAAGCTATACATAAAATTTTGGAAAATTTAAGTGTACCAAAAAAGTGTTAAAAAAGTTTGGAACAATGAATTAAAATAGTCTCTAACATCTAAGATCCCATTGTTACTCGGTTTGTCGTGGGGACCTCAACCATAAATAACATACCTAAAATAATATCAACAAATTAAGGTTGTTCTTGTTTATATAGTTGTCAAGGGTATTTGCATGACAATAGAAACGATGCACGTGTATTAGAAACAAAATGCCTTAAAAATGAATCAATGCAAAATTTGACAAGTTTGTAAGGAAAGGGGATGAATGTCCTCAATGGCCATATCCTTATATGATGTTTGGACACTTTATATTTAAAAGGTGGGGATAGAGGTTGTAGGATTGCCAAGTTTATGTTAAAGACACATTAAAATAAGGTGATCTTTTATGAGATACAACCAACATTTCTATTGTTTTAAAGAATGAAAATGATGTATGATAAGTACACAAAATTAGTGTGTTGCATGCAATTTCAAAGGTCTTAAACTATCACACTCACTATAGATTTAGTGGTGAATTGTGAATTATTGACCTGTATTTCTTGTGGCTAAAGAATCACTTTTTCTAGAAAATAGATTTAGTCCAATTCTTATGTTTGATTGTCCCTCTTCCTATTAGTATTTTCAGTTTAATTGATCTCTCTATTGGTTTTCTATTTTTGATTGTTTCTCTTTATTGATTTTTCTATTTGGTTGCTTCTTCCCATTGATTCTTCGGTTTGATTGTTTCTTCCTATTGACTTTTCTGTTTAATTGATTCTTCCTATTGATTCTTCAGCTTGAGTGTTTTTTTCATATTGATTTTTCTTTTATATTGTGTCTCTCTATTAATTCTTCTCTCTCTCTCTCTCTCTCTATATATATATATATATATATATATATTTGTTTGGTTCTTCTTTGTGCTAGTTTGGATTGGATATTTGTTTAATTTTATTCTTCTATCGGATGGTTCTCTCATTGGATGATGCTCACTCTCTTAGATGGTTCACCTCTTTTGGCTGCTGGTTGATGCTCTTGGTCATGATATTAGTTGGTTTAGCTTAAGTTCAAGGTTAATTTTCATAACAAGCTTAAAGCTTAAAAAAATTTTTAGCTTGAGAGGTAGTATTTTGAGTTTATATTACTGAATATATTTTTAGTTTTTTATTGACGAACTCTCGATGCTTCATGTTATTGCATCGTGAGTTTACGGGGAGGCGTTGGATAATAGTTTGGATCTTTTGTTATAATTGGGCTTAGGATAGTTTAGTCTTTTATGTGTACCATAATATTGCTCATTCTAATAGAAATACTAACCCCTTTATTGTTCTTCCTTCAATCTTTGTTATCTCTAATGTTAACAAGAACAATTGTTCTAACCAAAATTTAAACTGGGGTTCTTACAAAAAGATTTATCCATGATTAGAAGTCTTTTACCACACTTAACTCATTAATTTAAAAAATTCTTTACACAAAAATGTATATCAATTAAATCCCAGTTTTAATGGTGCTTATATGGTTGCGGTTGACTGATTGATTAATATACATGATAATAATTTTACCATTTTGTGCTGAGTGTCACATGCATATGTGAGCAGAACTTGAGTGATGATGTATTGTCTTGTTAGACATGGCCTACAGGTTTAAATACTTATCAAGCACTTGACAGCAAAACTGTCTAGGAATAGTTTTTAATTTTCTACTAGCATAATACCCGTGCATACGCACGGGTCGTGGCATTGCCGCGATATTTTATATCGTAGGACAAATATTGTATAGTATGATATTAGTCCCGTTATAAAATTATTTATCATTGTAAAGATCGTTGTTTGGTTTATTATAGCTATTTAGTAAGGTAAGATCATTCTATATCCATTAGATAAAATGTAGGCAAGTGTATTATCATAGGATTAGAAATATAGATCACCGCTGGAATTATAAAATAAATAGACACGCTTATTAATATATGAGTATACAGGTCCCCGTTTTTTGTTTTGACGAATATACAGGTCCCCGTTGAAATTATAGAAAATGGACACTTGTATTAAATAATATATGAGTAAAAATATAGGTCCCCAGAAAAGTTAAAACCTCCGTCTCTAAATATAAGACCCACTTGAAATTTTTCTTGGTCCATTTTATAAAATCACTTTCAAAGAACACCCAAGGACTGATATAGCCCACATAGAGATTATAAAAATGTAGGCATATATATTATAGAAAAAGACATTTGTATTAATTAATATATGAATAAAAATATAAGTCTTTATAGATACTAAAAATATTTGGGGGATCGGAACTTGTTAAAATTTTATAGGACCTAACTATAAATTTTTTGATATTTATATAGGGAAAAAAATTATTTAATGTTTAATTATAATAATAGTATTGAATTTTTTAGATTATATAAATATATTTATGTAGATGAATTAATTATAAATTAAATTGATTAGTAAAGTGATTGCGCCAAGTGGCCAATTGTGGTATAAGAAAGGGTAGTAAGGTCTTTTCATAGGTATCTTCTTTTATAGATTTATTATTATTATTTATTATATGATACAACATTGAAAATTTGTGCAGATGATAACAGAGCAACGGCTAGCTAGATAGTATTTGCAGCACTATTGTATGGTGAATTATGTACCTTCACAAACAATTACTACGTTTATACCGTTCAGAATATAATTTTAATTTGCAATGCTTTTAAATTGCATTTGCAAATGCAGGTGTGGTTGAGGTCGTGCGATTGTGATCATTTTAGTTGATGTGATGCACATTGCCGCATGAAATAATTTCAAATTTTCACAAATTATATGGAATTGCACCACTGTGCCAATACGTTATTTACCCTCCATAATAGAGTCTCAATTCTGTCAAAGAAAAAGATCTCAATTTATTTTATAAATATTGATTGGAAGATGTTTAAATACACAATTGAGAGATTGTTAAAAATAATTTTTTTTCATTAGATTTGTGCTCCCTAATGGCCGAAACTTCGGATGTGGTCCCTAATGTAATTATGAAGTGGAAATAGATGTGATTGAAAATCACATTGCATTTGTAGCGCAATACAATTGCAAAGGTTACCGCAATAGCAATACTGCAACTGTAATTGCAGATGTGGACAACAATTTTAAACCATGTTTGCATCAATTTCAGTTGTAAAAATCATTTTAATTTTCCAAAAAGTTGTACTATTGAAGTAAAAAAAGTTACTTTAAGTTGTTAAAATTAAGGCTTAATTATAATATTAATGGTCTCATTATTTTTATTCACACAGGAAATTGGTCTCCTTATTTTAAATTCCCGCTGTAGTCATTTTCTGTTGGAACAAGCTTAGAATTGGGATGAAGTTGGTAAGAAATAAACACAAGTTTTGAACTAATGTGTGAAGTGTAAATTTGAAGAAGTTCAATAAGTCTTATATTTATATTTGGGCCAATTTTAACATGGAAGAGGTTCACGACTCGACTTGATATTTTTTCAGTGGCATAATTTTCTAAAACAATTTTTCAAATCGAAAAAACAACATTTTCTCCTATTTTTTGTCTCAAAAAGGCAATGTAACATTTTTTAAATGACGTGTCATACAACTTGATGACGTAGAATGGTCAACACTAATGAAATTAGAAAAAAAACTCCTCTAAAACTTTCAATTTAAATATGATATATCAACACTTTGGATGAATTTAAAATGGAACAACCAATTTTATGAGTCGGCAAAAATAGGGAGATGAAAATTGTAATGAAGCTTAAAATTAATGTGGCATTGTCGTGCCAATCAAAAGATGTTATAATAGACACTAAAATTGTGAAAAAAGAGAGTAGAAAACCTTATCATTTTAGGTCCGATGACACATGAACATGGTAACTCAAAATTAGGGGTGGCAAAGTTGGCGGCCCATTCCGTTTAGGTCCAACCCGTTTAGGTCCAACTCGCTCAAGTTCGTTCAAAAGTGGGACAGCCAAAATTGACATCAGAGATAATCGAGGATGAAACTTTAAAAGGAATACACTCTAAGGTCTCAAAGCAACCCAAACACCAAAATATTAGTTTGAAAATTTTGAATTATTTATGAGGTTTCAGGTCTGGTCAGTCATCTTCTGCCAAGAAAATGATATTTAATGTTTTCTCTCCAAAAATAGAGAAATATATTGTGTTCTGTAATCTGTACTACTAAATTCCAACTCTACATTGGCGCATATAATGATTTAAGTAACAATAATATGACTTAGTTGGCGATGGGAAATGTAAATATGCTTTCTGACAATCATATTCTCAGATAGTAATTTGTAAAGCCTCATGAGTGATTAGCAGTAAAGAGGCACTGATAATGCTACGTGCAAGAATGTTCCTAAAGAGTGATGGGGTTGGTTTACTTTTCAAATATGGTCCCAAACGTTAGGTCTGATATGATCCCATTTAGCCATAAAGCAGATAGCACAGGGTATTACCATGTTAAACTTTATAATTAACTGATAAATAAATTGGTTGGTGAGTTACTGCAACCTTGCAATTAGCTATATTCCAACCTCCTTTCTCTTTTACGATGAAAATCAAAGACTTCTCACATCAAAAAGTTCACGATTCACAACTTTATACAGATAAGCTTTCATTCTCATAATACCTTAATCCAAATATTGAATATTACAACTTATATCAATACAACAGACAAGAAAGCTGCTGAAAATAATTTTATCAAAAATTAACAATTACTCAATTGTATGCTAAGCTGGCACAAATGAGTAAAGGGCCAGTAAAACACTTCTTACAAAAGCGACGTATTACCAGGACTTTCTATTGATGTTGACCATACAAGAAATTCGGAAAAATGAAGGGGAGACACACACTACTCCCTATACACACAGGGATGGCTACTACACTTATTACATTCCTTTCCCTTCATCTTCATTCAGAATCCGATTCCGGAAATCACTAACCATAAGAGGTAAACCTTCCCTTAGTGGAACTTTCGGCTCCCAGTTTAGCAGTTCCTTTGCTTTGCTAATATCTGGTTTCCTCATATGTGGATCATCAGCAGTATTTGCTCTGTATTCTATCGTAGCACTTGAATCAATTGTTTCTTTGACAACCTGTGTGTTTTTGAAAATATGACCATAACAGGAAGTTCATAGAATAAAACATTAAATTCCATCTCAAGTCCATTGTATAATCCTTTACTCTAGAAGGAACAACCACTATGCTATATGTTTAAGAGTTTCACTTTTATATACTGTCAGTAAGTTACAACCAATCATATATTCATTCATATTTGTAACTATAGAAGTAGTTATTATTAAAGTTGAACATTTGTAATAATCTAATGATTATTATTCATCGACCATGTAAAGAATCTTTACAGTGACATTCTTGCATATGAATTTAATTCTATGTTAAATCCATTTTAACGAATGAATAATAAGCATGTGATAGCATGATCTGACAGGAACCTTATTATAAGGAAAAAATGAGTGAAACTGCAAAATAAGACTAGGTACCTGAGCAAGCTCTAACATGGTAAACTCGCCTGGGTTACCCAGGTTGAAAGGTCCCACATGTTCACCATCCATCAAAGCTGCCAGCCCATTAACCTGTGAATTGGAAAATAAATTTAGTTCACCATTGTATAATTACATTACTGTACAAGTTCTCCCCTGAAGGTAGAGACCACAAACCATTCTTAGATTTGAACAAATCCGATTCAAATAATTAACGTTCAAAATAAATAGTAGTAGAAAATTGCATTTATACAATAGCTTATTGCATTACAAGCAAAGATCAATACTCTCATTAATGATTCAAAGCCACGTTTTTTCTTTGCTTGATGTATTCTTGCAGTTACTCTAAAAAATTATTTCCATCTGAATGATACTAGGAGTTTACTCAAGAAAAATTTCTAAAAGGAAAATTAGGCTGCACGCGCTAGATAAGTGTTTTAGAAAAAATGTAGTTTATATCTTTTAAACCTACATTTGCAACACCAACTATCTAGACCTTGATTAAGACTTAATATTAATTCTACCAACCGCAAATTTTTGTGCATTGATGAGATTTATAGATGGTTTCTCCATGTTAAGATGATGATTAGCAAAATACGTTGGATGCAATACAGAATTGACGGTACAAAATGCAAATCTGAGATAGGAAGTTTGAAAACATAAAAGCATATTTGCTACATACCAAATCAGAGACATATTGGAAACTTCGTGTTTGCTTCCCATCACCGTACACAGTCAATGGCTGTTTGCGAATAGCCTGCAGACATGAAGAAGAAAAAAACAGCATAAAACACAAAAACCTCTCCCACAGTAATTTAATGAAAAACAAAGAAATAAGGTAAGGCTGCAAGGGAATCACACCTGTGCAACAAAATTGCTAACAACACGCCCATCATCTAAACACATGCGGGGCCCATATGTGTTGAAAATTCGAGCAATTCGAACCTAAAAAACGGCAAACCAGATAAGTCCCAATAACATGTGAATTGAGGAATTTATCATAAGCAGTCTAAAATTCATTATGTTGAGTTAGACATTTCCTTTTCTCTGTATAAAATTGCAGAGCATTGTTGAACTTTGAAAATAGATGTTGGGTGCACAAGAGGAAAAACAAATCTGATTCAATTTCAATACTGACTATTCTTTGCTTATATAGTTAACTTTGGGAAAGTTGTCAAGGAGATAGAATTTTTTTTAAGCTGACAGTGAATTCATCATTGTGCCGATTGTGTATTATTAGAAAATATATATTATTATAGCTAACAACACATGGCTCAGAACATAAAAGTCATTTGTTCATAAGTAAATACCAAATCGTCATTTGTACTTTACTAGAAATCCATTATCATCAAAGTGAAATATTCAATAACCATGTCATTTCTTTTAAAAATAATTCTTCATTTTTAATGGAAGCTGTGTTATTTCTACCAAGATATAAAATTCTAAATGTCTGAGATTCCGAATCAAGTTCTCATCAACAAGGAAAAACAATACAACAATCAATTTAGTAAATTTGTAATAGGAAGTTTGTTAATAATTAATCAGAACATTTTTTGTGATTCTTCGCAATCTTATTTCTCTAATAATGACCCACAAGTTTAGATAAGTAGTCCTGTATGAATGAATTTAGTTCAGGATTTCTTTGAAAGAAAGCAGAATATTCTCCCTATATAATCTTTGCAAGCTTCGGCCACTTTGCACTTTACACATCTGTACACGGTTTACACTCACTGATTATATGGTTAAATTAAATCGCTCACCTACTACAGTAGATACATAGCTCATGGTTAATGTGTTCATCAAACACCAAGGAAAGACCAAGTTGATAAGTACAAAAACTACATTATACTAATATGTCTTTGTAAACAGCCTAAAAAGATAAAGATGATTTAACCAGTTGAAAATTAATAATCAAGTAGTTAACAAATATTGAACACGGTGAAATGGAACACGTGTGATCGATCCATATTTTTAAGTCATATCAAAATGGTTACACAAAAAACTATCCAATCCAAAACAAGAGAAGATATATAGTTAAATAACCTAAACCAGCCAGCTCTAATAAATTAAACAATTGTAATTTGAAAACTACCTCAACGCCAGCACCTCGATGATAATCCATGGTCAATGTCTCCGCAGTTCGCTTTCCTTCATCATAACAACTCCTCTCACCTAAAATTCCAACATAATAATTAAGCCACCATAAAAACAAATATAATTCCTCAGCTAGATTTCAGCTTATAAACTCACTCACCAATTGGATTAACATTCCCCCAGTAAGTCTCTTTCTGAGGATGCTCCAAAGGATCACCATATACCTCACTAGTACTAGTTAAAAGAAACCTCGCCCCAATTCTCTTCGCAAGCCCCAACATATTAAGTGTACCCATCACATTTGTCTTGTAAATCAATCAATCAATCACATAAAGTCAAGGATCCCAAAATTCAATCATAAAATTCCAAACAACCATTAAACAACAACATTAAATGCTAACACCGACACATGCGATTACATTCGATTAACTCATTTTCTCAAATTATTATCAGTATCAACATAAATTAACAATAATAACAAAAAAAAAAAAAAGGATATGATTGTCTTGACAGGATTATACTTGTAATGAACAGGTGATGCAGGACAAGCAAGATGATAGATCTGATCAACCTCCAACAAAATCGGTTCAACAACATCATGACGAATTAACTCAAACCTAGGGTTACCAAACAAATGCACCAAATTTTCCTTCCTACCAGTAAAAAAATTATCAATAACAATAACATCATTCCCTCTACCAATCAATTTATCAACCAAATGACTTCCAACAAAACCAGCACCACCAGTAACAACCACTCTCAACCGCCTACCACCAATTCCCGCCGGAATACGTCCAATTCTACCAGAACCACCACCAACAGAATCATAACGAATCAATCCACCACCACCAGATCTAGGAAGAAACGAATGAGACTCCGGTGGGCTTATACGAGAAAGCGTTGGCTGGATGATGAAGAAAGTTGAACCGATCAAAATCCCAACCAATATGAAGAGAAGACGTTGTTCCCTCAAGAGATAGTTGATCGATCTAGGGAGGGATCGTGTGTTCTTCATCGATTTCGGTGAGTACGGTGGAGTATCGCTTCCCATTTCTTCTTCTCTTCTGTGATTTAAGCTATGTTGCTTGTGTAACTGTTTCATATTTTTTGTATTTCGCTTTCACGATTCTTCTAAGGTTAAAAAATATATATTAAATGCACAATTTAAATTATTTTCCTTTTTTTCTTTTTTACATGGAAAATGTTAATTGCGATGCAATATATGATAGATAGATGATAGAGGTGCAACAAACATGAACCAAATGCAGTAGCGGTGGTTAATAACAAAACACTCAAACACAAAACGTGAAATTGAAGATTAATTCAGCTTCCGTCATGGATGCTACGTATTCAACGTCTAGTGGCTATACTTTTTCTTGCTTTTAATAAAATAAAATATTAAAATAAAATGATTAAAAATAACTATACTTGAATATTTGCGATAGTATTAATTAAGGATAAAAATAACTAACACTTTTATAAATTTAATATCAATGAAATACTCTTATAAACTTAAAATTTATTTTATGAATATCACTTTTTTTTAATTGCTATTAATTCTACTAATTTATTTATTTTTAATATTCTCTTTCATAATAAATAAGAGTATAAATGATATAAGTGAAATTAAACATTTAACACATTAAAAAATTGCTCATAAATATTTTATAAGCTTATATATAAAAATGGTCACTGTAAATTTCAGAGAAATTTGATTTTAGTCCTTGTAATTTTTATTTTTTTCCATTTTAGTCTTTACAAATATATACTAACATTTTGTTTTTGGTCATTTATGTTTTATTTTAGTCCTTACAAAAATGTTCAAATTAGTCCTTGTAAAATTTATTTTAGTCCTTATTTTAAAGGACTAAAATCAAATATTTTACGTATTACAGAGATCAATTCTAATATTAATCAATTTTATTAGGACTAAAACAAAGGAACAAGGATTAAAAGCAAAATGTAATATATTTGCAAGTACTAACATGAAGAAAAAAAATTACAAGGACTAAATTCAAAACTCCCTATATTTATAGGGACCATTTTCATGTTTATGTATTTCTTATAAAATGACAAAAAAAAAAATTTCATTTTTGTTATTTATAAAAGGACCGGATGGAGCAGTGTTATTTTTCGGTCAACACTCGACATCACTTGAGAGTTATGGTGTTTGCTAGGGATGAACAAGGGCTCCTAAACGTGCCCATTTGTGATACTTGAGAAGTAAAATTGTATTTTTTTTTTATCAAGACTAAATGAAAATTGTTTTTTTGGCCCCTGTCATTTGCTCTCAGGCCCTCCAGTATGACCAATTTGTCCTTAGATGATTTCGGTACCACTTTGCCGAAATAATGTTAAGTTACGACATGGTTGGGTAAGAGTGACTATTTGGTGTTGTTGACAACAGGAAAACATGGTTCCGGTAGCCTCGTACTGAAACTAGGTTATTTTTTTCAAAATTTTAAATATTTCGGTAGCTACGTGTTGAAAACGCTTAACTTCGGTACGAAGCTACCGAAGTTGGTCTATATAGGCAGTAGCTGACAGACTTGTACTTTCGTGACCTCTTGGACACACAATCGAAGGTGGCGCGATCTAGGGCGTTTTTTGGCGTTTCAAAGGCAAGAAATTGACGTTTATTCACTACACTGATTGGGTGTCATACAATAGGTAATAAGCACTTTGATCGCTTTATTTTTCGAATTTTATTGGTTTTGCTGTCAACGTCATTTTTGGTAAAAGCCTACCGAAATCATGTATTTCGGGTCCTACCTACCGAAATGGTGTATAATATGTTGATTTTGTATTTGGCTGATATAAGTAAGTTTTCGTATGGCGGAACCTCCGTTTGAATTGAAACAAAAAATTTATGAACCCGACATACCCGTCGTTGTTCAACCCAATGTTGTGGAACCTGACACTGTTCAATCTAATGTTGTTGTTAACACCGTTAACTATTTTCTAAATTGTGAAAACAATAAGGTGCAATCCAAACTCTCAGTGCCTCAGTGATGAATGATTTGCGATCGAATCCATGTTCTTCGTTTTTCCTTTGAATTTGCGATCGAATCCTAAAATTGTCCTTCCCCCACACTCAACAATGTTTTTTTCGAAAACTGACGGACTTCTGTGTTTGTTACTGCTATATTATACGATTTCGGCACATTTTTACCGATTTTAAGCGTTTTCGGCAGGGTTCTATTGAATTTAAGCGTTTTTGGCAACTTTATACTGAAGTGCATAATATTCAGCATGTTTCTACCGAAGCAACGTATTTTGTTGTTT